>CM034350.1:24296411-24391353 GCA_019925275.1 Mytilus edulis | reverse complement strand
CTTAAATCTTTGTTATATACAATATACAATGTATATTCACTTTTTACTACCAACTGATAAATTTAAATAATCTTTACCATTCAGTGATAACAAGCAGTTTTTTTACATCTTAATATTTTATGATGTATTTAAATGAGTAGTTATTGTTGCAAACTCCATTAGAATATTTTAATTGAGATTAGTTTTGGAATAAGGGAAAGGGGGATGTGATTAAAAAATTGGGTTCAATTTTTGTCATTTGAAATTTCATAAATAAAAAGAAAATTTCTTCAAACATTTTTTTGAGAGGATTAATATTCAACAGCATAGTGAATTGCTCTAAGAGAAAACAAAAATGTTAAGTTCATTAGAACACATTCATTCTGTGTCAGAAACCTATGCTGTGTCAACTATTTAATCACAATCCAAATTTAGAGCTGAATCCAGCTTGAATGTTGTGTCCATACTTGCCCCAACCGTTCAGGGTTCAACCTCTGCGGTTGTATAAAGCTACGCCCTGCGGAGCATCTGGTTATGTACTTAATTCTAGCTATCGGGGATTCTTTTCATACTTGTCAGGCCAGTTCCCCGTTACCTGTTCGTTCCCCTGTTAAGACCCGTTCGTTACCCTGTTAGGAACCGTTCGTTACCCCGATAGCTTCATCGGGGTATATAAAGCTTGCACCTGTTTGTCAGAGGCTCTTCCTACTTTGTCAGACCTACAGAGATGTTGCCAGATTTTCGGTCAGTTGATACTGTCGATTGCTGAAGTTTATCATATTTCTATCATGATTTTCATGTAGTTTAAGCAGTTTTACTGCAGTTTAGAACATTTTGGACGTTTTCTGTTCATTTTAAGTCTTAGTATTCTAGGACTTAGATCAGAATTAAAAATGGATTTAATATAATTGTACATGTACATATAAATAGCTGGTCTATTTATTCAGGCTAGATTTCATTTGCTAACCTGTTTCTTTGAGGTAAACGGATTAAAGTTACATGCCTTCCCCATTCCCCCTCCCATTTGGATATGGACATTTCATTAAGTATCCTGTTTGCTGAGATTTTCCAGCATTCAGAGAGAATATTTGTAAATCCTGAATATTTGTTAGGTTAGGAATTGTAAGAAGCTAGAATAATTAAACTGCTTTTTAAATAATCTCAATCTCAGCGATTGAAGTTGTCTTCCTGTGCTTACTCCAGGAGGCTGAAGTCATAGTATTAAATATAGCAAGTTAAGGTTATTTTTAATGTATAATTTATTAGAAGATGGCATAGATATAATATATGTTAATGTTATAGCATATTTAATAGTTGATTGAACACTGTAGCAAATAATTAAGATAAACACTGTGTAATATTGTTTACTGAACAATTCATGAATTTACTGATAACACATCTTTATGCTCACAATTATCTTACTTTTCCTTGCTGAAAACACTTAATACGCCATAGTTGTCCAACTGGTCTCTGGTTGTTGTCATTACACTGTCTCATGAGAGAATAGATCTTCTTGATAGACCGAGACAAGAGACTATTCGATTGTAAGATAGATAATATTCATTTGTGGAATAGTCTGATGGTACTGTCCTGGAAGTTTCCACTACTTGAGTGTTAGTTTATATGCGATTCCAGTTTATAGAGGTGCAGCCTCTATTTTACAGTGTAATGCTGTTCTATAAACTACACGATAGAAAGTGTGTTTAGATACACAGACTATTACGTATTTGAATATTCGTTACCCATATTGTTCTCGCAATTTGAATTTCTTGTTAAATATAAAGTGAAGTTAATGTGTCAGAAGTATTTTAACCCTGTTGGTCTAGTAATATAAAGAACACCCGTGTTTAAACCATTCTCCGTTTTAGACTAGTTATTCTAGTCTATTGAGGTTCCCTGTGTACCTGTAAACACAGGTGGTGGCAGCAAAGTAAAAGACACCCGTTTGGCCAGTTATTACATAATACCGTATATCAGATTTTATTTGAAAATGTTGTCAGTGATCTTATATTAAACTACATTTCTTGTCAGATATTTATAAAAAAAGAGTTTCTTTTACAGTTATCACTCATGACTTTTTTTCCGTTAAAAGTTGTTCTGCATCATTTTGATAAAATACAAATACAAAATAGAAATGTTATTATATTTTATTAACCCTATGCCAATGTTCTTTTATTTATAAGGCAGCTGATATAATGATGAAAATGTACTATGACGTCTTTTTAAAGTATGATGCAACATTGATAGAAATTAATCCTATGACTGAAGGTGCCACAGGTCAAGGTAAGTAATAGTTTATATTTAAAAATCTTGTGAGCTGTGAATTGAAACAGGCATTGTCAATATAGAAAATATAGATATATCTTAATTATGCATTTTATCTTTTGCATTGAAAATGTGTTGTAGTGAGTGTTTTAGTTTTTTCATGCATAACAAATACAAATATTTTCTTGAAGGGATAAAGGTGTTGAAATATAAATTAAATCAGTTATTTACAAACCCATTATTCCATTAAGTAGCAAACTTGTTATTAGATTGACAACACACATTGTAATGACTTGAATGACATTTCTTTTTTGTCAACACAGTTTAATGTCATTATGGTCTCAAATACACAAGTCTGTTAGTAGCAGAAATTTTATAATAAATGGGATATTTGTTTACATGGTCAGTGAACACAAAGAATTGCTATTTTTAACACAGCAAAGAAGAACGAATTGATTTATTTATATGAAAATAAACAGGAATCTGTAGAAATATTATAGGACCACAGTAAATTAGGCTATAGGCAAACATAGTTCAGGCACACAATATTAATTCTAAAGAATAAGGATCCGAAAAACAATAATATACATTAATGATATAACATAAAAATAAAATCCTGATTTGCACGTTAAATTTAAAGATAAATCCATTTTGCAGAAAATAAACACAGACTAAATATATATAAACGGGAAAAATTAAAATATATTTGTAATTCAGATATGATTTCTTAGGAAAATCATGAATAAGAGTTGGCTTTTTTTTGTATTCCCTTATAAATATATTGTTGTGTTGATGTTCCATGTCATATTGGCTAGATTTAATCAGCTATATTCCACAACGACTTAGTGGTTTGTATTAAAGTGCATGATCTAACCAGCTGGATCTAACTGAAATTATAATTTTACTATATCTATTACATCTGATGCATTCTGAAATTAAAAAAAATAGACTTGAAACCTAGAAACTAGCTCAGTTAGCTAGTTATCTTTTCAGATATTCCATATAAGGGTGAGTTCTAAAAGCAGGTTCATAAAAAAAATGCTCAGGGCCTGGAAAGCATGCATTGAAAGCATAAGCATCTTGAGTTTTAAAAAATATCAAACCATTGTTATAAATAGATTATGTCAAACTTTGAATAGTTTATAAGTGGTTTTTTTTCTCTTTTAAATTAGAAAAAAAGGTCTGCTCTTTGGTTTGGTTGTTGTCTCTTTGACACATTCCCTATTTCCATTCTCAATTTTATCTTTAATATCAGTTGAAATCAAGAGGCTTTGATTTGGTTAAATTTAATCAATGTGTTCCATTATTATAATCAGAAAAGATCTTGTGTAGGTTTTTGATGGCAGCATGATTCTCTAAAGTCATGCTGTGTCCTTATCATCTTCCAATTTAATTGTATGTCTGCCATGAATGTTGCAGAAATGCAAAACATGAAGATGCCAATAGGACATAGGCCTTAAAAAAGCTTTTTGCACAAAGCTGAATATTCCAGAAAGAATAAGACATGGATACTTTACATCATGTATATAGATGCCTTTGTTTTGAAGTTTTATTCCTGCATAGGTCTGTTCTTCTTGACCTGATTACAGTGGAATGGTTCAGTGACTGCTCATAATTACATTATTTTTTTCTGCCTAGAAGGACCTCTATAACCTTAACAGAAATTAAAAATAGAATTCAATTCTTATCAGTCAAGCATGCATTACATTTTATTTTGTGCACTCTTGTGTGAATATATTGTTGAACCAAAGTCTTCTATTGCCTAAAATTACCATATTGAAGTAACTGTTTTTGCATACAAAGGATCCCTTACATTGCCTTGCTTGCTCAGTGATCTATTGTTTTTCCTGTTGCCAATCCTATATTTAGTTCAAACAACATTTTATGCAGCATTGCAGGGAGACATGTTGTTATCAGCCTTAATAATTTACAAGGAAGTGCAACATAAATATTAAAACTAAAATATAAGACTGAGATGTTTTTGCTTTCATGAGTTTAGAAATGCTAGTTGTAGCTCTCACCTGATCCAAAAGGGCTAAATAAAATCTTCACTTGGCATCTGTTTACAATCTTTTTTTTTCTTTATTAAAATGACATGGTTTATTGAAAACAAAGATATTCATAAGGGTGTCATTTGCTTTTTTTTTTTTAAATATGTGATGATACCAGGTGATTGATGCAGGCTCTTAGTAGCATACATAGTTATTTTAATGCTTTAAAAACTTATTAATGGGACAACTATTGTATGGATCTGAGAAATTTATTAGTTCCGGTTATGACTTATATGAGTTGTCAGGACATTACTTTGTCTGGTAGGTATGTTGGTGATTTATATGTGGAATATAAAGAGGCACATTGATATATATATGTATATATATATCTTTTTTTTTTTTTTTATTATTGTACCTTATTTGCTTTGTCAGTATACAACTGTTAAGTTGTGATATTTAATAGATAATACATACAACTGATACTACAATTACCAAAAATGCTGGACATCACAACAGACCACATTAACCATCTGACTCCTCCCATAAAGTTTAACAACCTATTTATGCTTCCTATCTAGACTATATCTACAAAACTTTTACTCTCTAAAACAACCATGACAACTGCAACTAAAGTTTGCATTGATTTAGGGGTATACGATTCTGTCCCATGAAACAGCTTAAAAACTATAGCAGATAGACAAAAACAAGACAAGATTTTTAAAATTTAAACCAAAGATTTTTGTTACATTGAATCAATTTTGTTCAGAAATGCTTAATGAGCAATACAAGCCCGTTTAAGCCTCTAGTTTTGTTAAGTGTTTTGAACTTCTAGGGTATATATATATACCATCAAGTTAAGTAGCAAGTTGTTGGATGAATGCAATGAAATTATAATTTACAAAATAATAGAATAATTGGTGAAAGAAAGCAGTAAATTGGTCACATTGTAATTTGCCTTAATATTATCAAAGCAGGTTATAATCATTTGCATAAGAGAAAAGTCAAAATTACTTTGCTTACTTTTTCGCTAAAAGCAAAATATCTTACTTCAAATGCCTAAGAGCTCTTTCCTCTTTTTGGCTCCAAATTTTTGCAGTATGTATTATGATTTCCTGTTGCTCACCATTTTACAAATCCCTGTTACTCAGTTAGCAGTAGGGTGATTATGAGATTTATTGATCAAAGTCTTAATTTGCGGCTAGCTGTATGCCCTGTGGTCATGGTAATATAATGCACCTGCTTTCATAAACAGCATGTCCCCTTATCCTTGCAACTGCCTTCAAAATTATCCAAAATCATATTTTAGGATTATTATTTATTTTCTGCAAATTTTAGATCATGATGCCTTCAAAAATGTGTATAGTTTAGAATCAATGTTATCTCTCTTTAAAACTGCTGTACTCAATGCCCTTTTCATTACTTTTAAGTTTCATAGAAAAAATTAAACATACATTGGAAATCTGCGAGTTAAGTAATGCACACCATATCCTACAATGGGACTGAAAACAGATAGATTTGATGAATTTTGCAAGGTCTAACTCTACAACACAGAAAATTTAAACCTGACAAGAGAAGTCAGTCATGTCATTCATATTAAAAGAAAAATTATATTTGTAAACAAAATTCATGTAATTCTGCATGTTTTAGTTTTCATGATAGGTAGTAAGAGTTACCAGTACTTCAATTAATTTCAATTGGATTAGAAATTAGCACTTATTCAATATTTAAAACTTGTGTGCAAAAAAAGGACAAATGTGTGATGTGTTTTACTAATTCTATCAATAATCTTAACTATACTTAAAGTAGCCAGATACAAGAGTTTATTTTTTATAGGGGGCAAAGAAAATAATCCCTAAACAATGCCATCAGTCATGAGAGAATGAAAAGACTGCAAACCACTAAGGGTTAAACATCAAGCAAAGCTAAAACACAGTAAACATTTTTGTTTAAATATATGTACAACAATGTATTTAATTGATGCTTTTTTCAATTTCAGTTTACTGTATGGACTGTAAGCTTAATTTTGATAGCAATGCAGAATACAGACAAAAAGACATTTTTGCTTTACAAGACTGGTCCCAGGAAGATAAGAGAGAACACATAGCAGCTGGACACAATTTAAATTATATAGGTTTAGATGGAAATATTGGATGTCTTGTCAATGGTGCAGGCTTAGCCATGGCTACAATGGACATTATCAAATTACATGGAGGTAGTCCAGCCAACTTTTTAGATGTTGGTGGTGGCGCCACCTCAAATCAAGTGATGGAAGCTTTTAGGTTAATTACATCAGATCCAAAAGTAAGAACAAAATCAAAAAGGTTTTCTGTTGTTCATGATGGATACCTATATAGTAATGTGTATAAAAAATACAGATTTGGTGTGATTGCCCAATAACTATCAACTTGACAGTCACATAACCAAAATTATAGTATAAATACTCATGTTCCATTTTCCCAAAAAATATCAGTTGACCTCATGTGAGTTGTTGCCAATAAAATGCAAAAAAATATTTTGGCTTTTATCTTGATATTGAAAAATATAAAGAGAAAATATGGATAGTATGAATAATTAGTAATTCAAAATCTACAAAAGAGTAAGCATGACAATGTTTATTTTCATTGTTGCAAGGTAGTTGTATATTACCTCTTAATTATAATAGATAAAAGAAAACAGATAAGATCTACAAATTGCATACACAAACAATTGTAATAAAGGAAAAAAATAAATATCAAAATGGCATATTTTTAGGACATTTTTGTTCTTTCATCAGTGAGTTTCAAACTCTTAGTTTTTGTGATATCATGGCAGCACAGACTGCTCTAGGATGTCAGTGGTTTTCTGTTTGAATTTCATTCATAATCAAAACTTTATTTGTCACTATAATTATGTGCTCTATTACAGGTACATGCTATAATGGTAAACATATTTGGTGGAATCATGCGATGTGATGTGATCGCCCAGGGGATTGTAGCAGCTGCATCAGAATTACATCTTAAAATACCCATTGTAGTTAGGTTACAAGGTAATATTTCAAGGATTAGGTTATATTACCTTTCTCATACATTTTAACATTGCATTTTTTTTTATAGTCAAAATCATGTTTAAACACACCACATTCTTTATGTGTCTGGCACAAGCCAGGATCCAGTAGTTCAGTGGTTGTCGTTGGCTCATGTTTGTCATATTTGTTTTTTGTTAACTGCCTTGTTATTAATAAGCTGTAAGTTTTCTCAATTTAATTGTTATATATTTTAATGCCAGGACCTTTTAAGCCGACCATACAGTATGAGTTTTTCTCATTGTTAAAGACCCGAAAGTTGCCTATAATTGCTTACATCCACTTCATTTGAACTTTGGTGGATATTTGTCTCATTAGCAATCATACCACAACTTCTTATTCTTATATTATATATGGTAAGCCAATATAAAAAATAATGTTTATAAAAAGGAGCAAATTTTCATATTTAAAGACTTCTTCCATTACTCTATACTTAGTATCTTGATTTTGAAAGAGAAATATTTAGATACAAAATATGAAAAATATATCATGATAGTAGGTAAGAGTGTATTTGTACATCAATGGTGGAGATGGAGTTTATTCAATTCCATCATATTTGACAGGGGCATATAAGAAAGATGCTATGGCATTATTGAGATCTATGGATGCAATAGATACAAAGTCATTAACAAATGATAGTGATCCAATACATGTACTTTCATTATTTTTTATAGGAACAAAAGTAGAAGATGCAAAGGCATTGATGGGTGCTAGTGATCTGAAAATTATTGCTTGTGATAACTTAGATGAAGCAGCCAAAATGGTAAATATATATATAATTATGAATTAAAAATGTATCCAAATTAGTGCTTCAAAAAATAATTTGAGGCAACTAGACATTTTTATCCCATTTTCAAGTTCTTTAGACTTTGTAACTGCATCTGTTTATGCCAATCAAGGTATTACAGTGAGGGAATCAATGGGAATATTTTTTGCCACAACACATTAAAATTACAGCTTCTTGTACATTGATAGATGTTAACTATCGGTTAACTGACATAATTTTGTCACTACCCTTTGTTTTTAAAGCACTCAATCTCATGTTCTTATGCTGAATGTTAACCTGACAAGAACAAGGAACAAAATTGTTTTTGTGCCCATTTTATCAAATCAAGTAAAAAATGTTGTGGTTGTGTCATTGTGTTATTTGTTAGGTGCATGTTGCTGTCTGTCATCTTTGATTTTAATTTCCACATCTAAAAGATTTATATACCCCTTTACTTGTTGTAGTTTAAAGGTTAATATGGATACAAGGAGATATGATGTAGACTCAATTGTGCAAGTCTATATGCCTGTTAACAACAGGTACTATGGTATTCCATTGTCTCTCCACTGGACTGGAGTTTTGAATTATTTTATGAACTTACTCAGGAACGCCTTAAGAGATATTTTTTCTCAAATTTTAGTTTGCCTCAACCAAATAATATGAAAATTATTCACAAATTATAACCCCAAGAGATGAAGTTTGAATTTTTTGTTGGTGTCATTTTAGATCTAGAGTTAAGCCCCTTTATAAATGGAAAAAAATGCTGGAATTTTTGGTTTCTCTTCCCTCACATTTGTTTGTCTCAATTGAATATTATGAAACTTATACACAAAGCTTATTACCCCAAAACACAGATGAAGTTTGAATTTTGGTGGTGTCACTTTTACTGTTTTACCCTTTAGATATACAACTCACTTTTACACTAATGTTTAAACCATTGAATGGAAGACAATCTTTAAATATTGTTTCGTCTTGTAAAAACAATACAGATGTTTATAATAATATAATATTGTTTTCTATTTTCAGTCTGTGAAATTGTCTACAATTGTAGGACTTGCTAAAGAAGTTGATGTGAATGTCAAATTTGAACTACCATTATAGATTGTTTTTGTTATTAGGTTTTAAATATTTATAAATTTGACAGTCCGTTGTTCAGTCTCAAATGGTAACAGAAGATGCTTGTCTAACATACTCACAGCTGGTTTCATTTTCAAAATTATCATTCAAACAGAACAGATAAAAGGGTGTTTCAGAAGACTGATTGAATAAACAAGAGAAATAAAACTATCATTGGCTTCAGATGTATTTTCTCCATTAAATACCTCTATTATTTATTTATTTGTTTGATTAAGCATGCTTCCCACCTGATTAGCATATAAGTGTGGTGTTATTATTATATTGTACTAAGGTGTGCATTATTTTAGTATTTTCTCTTACCATGAAGAATAGCAATATTTTTGTATATTTCTAATTTAGATGATTTTTAGTTTCTACAAAAAGTGTGTAATTAATTTCTCTGTGTATATTTCACATTATTAATTTGGCTTCTGAATTTCAATAAAGTTTACAAGTAAAGTATAATGAAATCCTAATCAAATTAATTATTTACAGAATGAATTTAAATATAAAAAAATAAATTTAAAAATGAATGAAATCCTAATAAATCAAATTAAGGGGGCTCCTGGGTATAAATGATTTTTTTTTTCCTAATATAGGATTTCGCTATATTTTTTCATAAATGAACTTTATCATATCCTAAAAAGAAAAATGAAATAAAAAAATGGGGTCACCGTTCATTTAAGCTAAAATCTGCCTCTAGAAGAAGCATACATTTTTGTGAATGTCCTTTTTTTCTGTTGAACTAATAGGAGAAAAAGAGGAAATAAAAAAATCAAAAAATAACATAATATAAGAAATGACTTAAATTTTACAATTATTTAGTTTATGTACAGCTTATTTGAAAACAATAATAAAAAATATAGGTCACCGATGAGTTAAAAAAGATATTTCAAATTTAAGACCAAAAAAATGGCAGGAAAGGGAGATATTTTGGAGCTTTTTCAATTTTTAAAGTCATCTGGGGCCAAACCAAATCAATTTTTTTGGTTGTTTTTTGTACCATATCATAAAGTAACAACTAATAGTGTAATAAATGAAATTTGTAATGAAAAAATAAAGGTTCAATTTTTTGCTAATATTTTTGTACCCACGAGCCACCTTAAATATATTTAATTTCATGTAAATTGATTGAAATTGAGATTGATGAGTACATGGTGAATAGGTATATTTAGTTGGATTTTCTTCTGTTTTTGGTTGTCAGATAAGAAAAATTGAATTAAAATACTACCGCATACAGCATCTAGGTATTCTACTGTTTTACATCTCTAAGCAAAAAGACTTATTACAAAGACTAATACGTCCATCTTTGTCAAATTATAAATAATCTGTACTTTTTTAAACAGATCATAATTAATTGTACACTTCATGTTGATGTGTAGCTTCTGGAAACAGTAAACATATTTCTCCATTGTCCATGTGTTACATAAGTTAATTTTCATTATGAACTGTCCATGCTGGATACATGGATTTTCAAATTTCTATGACAAGCCAACAAGAGTGTTTTGGTTATTGTTGATGAAGTATACATATGACAGGGTTAAGTTATTTCTTACACTTTTGGTTTGTTTCAAGTACAATTTACATAAAGCATAATAAGAATATTTTAAAAGATACTGCTTTTGCCTGTTTCTTTCTTTATATGTAAATCTTTATCAGCATTATTAAACTTTTATACTCTACCTACTGCAGTCTATTTATAGTTTTTACAGCTGTATTTGTTATTTTTATACAGGTTTTACTGTATAGTCTCAGTTCAAAAACACTTTTTTTCAGTTTTATTTCAATAATAAACTGGACTTGGTTTATCTTTCATACAAACTGATCGGTAAACCCTAGTGTGATAGATTTGCATGTATAAAGGAGAAGGTATATTTTGAGGATTATCTTAGTCCTGCTAATTCAACAGAAATAAAAAAAAAATAGAATTGTATCATTAGTTATTACTTTTTTAAATGCCTTAACAATGGTCTTGGTAGAGATGTAAATTGCCATCTTCTGCTTCATAACACAATTTCAATGAAGCCTGCTAGATTTCTTTATGAAGTGGTAAGTTTAAGAGCATTAAATGCTAAATTATTTTTATAGCACAAGCATTTCCCATGAGTATTTTCTGAAGTGAGTAAATAACCAATACATTTACTGTATTAATATCTTTTAGGCAAGTTGAAGATATATATTCACAGTAGTTAGGTTTTAAATTATCACTTTTTTTTCTATCTGTTCTGATTTTACTGTCCTGGCTTTTGATGACTGTATAGCCAATTAAAGAAAACAATTTTTGAACAGAAAAGGAAATGTCCTATCAAAGCTCATAAATTCAACTTTATTCTGCAAATGTGAAAAACTTTTGAAACACTTTAGAATTTTAGGGCAATTTGGCTTCATACTGTATCCTCTAATTTATGAGCAAACAACACTCCAGGTTTTGATCACAACTGACATGCTAAAGCATACAATAGGTTATACTTTTATAATTTATGATTGGATATTAATCAAAGGACAAGGTGGCACACATATAGAACGGTCAAATGTGTAAAAAATTTATTGAATAAAATAAATGTGTAAAAATTTTATTGAATAAAATAAATGTGTAAATTGTATAATTCACATATTTAACAGTTTACATGACCACTTGTATATGATTGAGACATTTTAACACTATACAATAATTTCACACTGGGCATCAAGTAGGCTTTTTATGTAAATGTTTTAAATATCCAGAGCAAGGAGGTGAAGATGCAGGATCTTTCAGCTTTCTACAACATTGTACCAATTGTTCTATAACATCTTTACAGGATTCCATTTTGTAATTATTAGCTACAAAGAAACAAAGGTTGATATGTTAGACATTCAAATTTACAGAAATCTCAGAGCTTTAAAAATGTAAACTAAGCTGTCACAGTTATGCAAAAAACTCTCAACCTTTTGCAGACTTTGTTCTAATACAAGTACACATGGCTCAGTTGTTTGTCTGTTTTAATTTGTATAGGTTTTTAGTGCAAGTTGCAATGCAGGCGCTTTTACTATTTATTGTAAACAAACTCATCAAATTTTACGCAAACATTTCTTACTACAACAAACTAGAGGGTCTGAAGAGCCTGTGGTGCTAACCTGATTCTACTAGTACTTTGGTTTTGGAAATCATGAAAAAAATAGATTAAAATCATAACAAATACCCAACTAATGATTGAGACCAACTTGAGTTACATATTGACCCCATAATTTAATCAAAACCAGGTGACTTTCATAAAGTTTACAGAAATTACACAAAAATTGATTGAAATTGTAGGAAATTATTTTATAAGAACTTCTAGGGTAACAAATCATCAACAAAGTAAAAACACTAATTGGTTAGCACCTCACATGGAACATTCATGATTTATTTGAATCCATTCCATTTAGTGGTTAATATAAGGAAACATTATAATGTAATTCCTATAACTAGGTCCCCCTTTGGTGGCCATCTTGTATGACAAGTCAGTTACAAAGTTACACAACTTGGTATGTACCGATTAAGCACCTCAAGGAACATGAATACCAGGTTTGGTTGCAAGCCATTCAAATGTTCTTAAGAAGAAAACATTGGTTACATATTTCTCCATAGTGTTCTATGTTAAACTAATTAGGTCCTGGTGGTCATCATGAACAGTAAATCGGTAACAAGAGGGACGAAAGATACCAGAGGGATAGTCAAACTCATTAATCGAAAATAAACTAACAATGCCATAACTGAAAATGAAAAAGACAAACAATAGTACACATGACACAAATAGAAAACTAAAGAATTTTGAAGCAACACAACCCCACCAAAAACTAGGGGTGGTCTCAAGTGCTTGGAAAGGGTAAGCATATCCTGGTTCACATGTAGCAACACTTCATCAGCACCTCATAAGGAACATTTATGCCATGATTTGTTTCATTCTATTTATACCATGGTTGGTTTCAATCAATTGTTTTCTAGAAGAAGACATAATCCAAGATGGCCTCCAACAGGGGACTTGGTTTATCAAAGGACCAAACGGGAAATACATACAAATGTCTTCTTTTAGAGAACCACTGTATGAAATGCAGTAAAACATAGCATGAATGTTCCTTATGGGATGCTGATCAAGTGTTGTTACTTTGTCGCCGATCCAACATCCAAGATGGCCGCCAGTGGGGTGACTTGGTTTAACATATGATCCTATAGGAAATGTATACAAATGACTTCTTTAAGTGAACCACTGAATGGAATGAAATCAAACATAGTATGAATGTTCCTTATGACGTGGTGAGGTGACCAAGTGTTGTTATTTTGTAACTGATCCATCAATTCATCCAAGATGGCTACAAGCCGGGACTTAGTTTAACATAGGACCCTCTGGGAAATGCATACTAATGACTTCTTTTAGAGAAGCACTGAATGGAATAAAAAACAAACATAGGATGAATGTTCCTTATGAGGTGCTGGCCAAGTGTTGTTACTTTGTCGCCGATCCATAATCGAAGATGGCCGCCACCAGGGAACTTTAGTTTAACATCCGACCCAATGGGAAATACATACAAATGTCTTCTTTGAGTGAACCACTGATTGCAATGAAATTAAACATAGTATGAATGTTCCTTATGAGATGCTGATCAAGTGTTGTTTCTTTGTAACTGATCCATCGATTCATCCAAGATGGCCACAAGCGGGGGACTTGGTTTAACATAGGACTCTCTGGGAAATGTATACTAATGACTCCTTTTAGAGAAGCACTGAAAGGAATGAAACCAAACATAGGATGAATGTTCCTTATGAGGAGCTGACCAAGTGTTGTTACTTTGTAGCCGATCCAACATCCAAGACGGCCGCCAGAAGGGTGACTTGGTTTAACATAGGACCCTGAGGGAAATGCATACAAACGACTTATTTTAGAGAACAACTAAATGAAATGAAACCAAACATGGCAAGAATGTTCCTTATGAGCTGTTGACCAAGTGTTGTTACTTTGTAGCCGATCCATCATCCACATTGGCCGCCAGCGGGGACTTAGTTTAACATAGCACCCTAACGGAAATGCATACTAATGACTTCCCTTAGAGAACCACTGAATGGAATGAAACCAAACATAGTATAAATGTTCCTAATGAGGTGCTGACCAAGTGTTGTTACTTTGTAACCGACCCATCAATTCATCCAAGATGGCCGCCAGCAGAGGACTTAGTTTAACATAGGACCCTATGGAAAATGCATACTAATGACTTCCCTTAGAGAACCACTGAATGGAATGAAACCAATCATAAGATGAATGTTCCTTATGAGGTGCTGACCAAGTGCTGTTATTTTGTAACCGATCCATCAATTGATCCAAGATGGCTGTCTGCGGGGAACTTAGTTTAACATAGGACCCAATGGGAAATACATACAATTGTCTTCTTTGAGAGAACCACTTTATGAAATGAGGTCAAACATAGAATGAATGTTCCTTATAAGATGCTGATCAATTGTTGTTACTTTGTCGCCGATCCAACATCCAAGATGGCCGCTAGTGGGGTGACTTGGTTTAACATACTAGGAGGACCCTAAGGGAAATGCATACAAATGACTTCTTTTAGAGAACCACTGAATGAAATGAAATCAAACATGGCAAGAATGTTCCTTATGAGATGTTGACCAAGTGTTGTTACTTTGTAGCCGATCCATCATCCAAATTGGCCGCCAGCGGGGACTTAGTTTAACATAAGACCCTAAGGGAAATGCATACAGATGACTTCTTTTAGAGAACCACTGAATGGATTGAAACCAAACATAGTATAAATGTTCCTAATGAGGTGCTGACCAAGTGTTGTTACTTTGTAACCGACCCATCAATTCATCCAAGATGGCCGCCAGCAGAGGACTTAGTATAACATAGGACCCTATGGAAAATGCATACTAATGACTTCCCTTAGAGCACCACTGAATGGAATGAAACCAAACATAAGATCAATGTTCCTTATGAGGTGCTGACCAAGTGTTATATTTTGTAACCGATCCATCAATTGATCCAAGATGGCTGTCCGCGGGGAACTTAGTTTAACATAGTACCCAATGGGAAATACATACAAATGTCTTCTTTGAGAGACCCACTTTATGAAATGAGGTCAAACATAGAAAGAATGTTCCTTATAAGATGCTGATCAACTGTTGTTACTTCGTCGGCGATCCAACATCCAAGATGGCCGCCAGTGGGGTGACTTGGTTTAACTTACTAGTAGGACCCTAAGGGAAATGCATACAAATGACTTCTTAAGAGAACCACTGAATGAAATGAAACCAAACATGGCAAGAATGTTCCTTATGAGATGTTGACCATGTGTTGTTACTTTGTAGCCGATCCATCATCCAAATTGGCCGCCATCGGGGACTTAGTTTAACATAGGACCCTAAGAGAAATGCATACAGATGACTTCTTTTAGAGAACCACTGAATGGAATGAAACAAAACATATAATGAAGGTTTCTTATGAGGTGCCTACCAAGTGTTGTTACTTTGAAACCGATCCATCAATTCATCCAAGATGGCCACCAGCGAGAGACTTAGTTTAACATAGGACCACTCGATGAAATGAACCCAAACATAGCATGAATGCTTCTTACGAGGTGCTGTCCAAGTGTTGTAACTTTGTAGCCGATCCATCATCCAAGATGGCCGCCAGCGGGGGGACTTGGTTTAACTAAGGACCCTATTGGAAATACATACAAAAGTCTTCTTCTAGAACCCACTGAATTGCATTAAATCAAACATACCATATATGTTCCTTTCCTAGTGAGGTGCTGGCCATGTGTTGTTACTTTGTAGCCAAATTTTATCTTTTTTTTTAATATGATTTCAAAAACCCAAGTATAGTCAGGTGAGTGATACAGCTCTTGAGAGCCTCTAGTTAAATTTAAGTCTCTCTCTAACAGCCATCTTAGATGGTGGATCGGCTTCAAAGTGATAAATGGTCATCCTCTCACAAGGAACATTCATGCTATGTTTCACTTTAGTTTCATTCCATTCAGTGATTCTCTAAAAATAAAAACACTAGTAGGTATTGTCCATATGGTACTATGTTAAACGAAGTGATTCGCTGGCTTCCATCTTTGATGGTGAATCAGCTACTAAGTAACAGCACTTGGTCAGCACCAACCACCTCTTTAGAAGTATACATGCAATATGTATTCAATCCATTCAGTGATTCTGTAGAAAAGTTAATAAAGGGTTGCGCTTTAGCGCATGCTACGCCCGTTGCTCTTTTAACTTGTCTTTTATGCTTTAAATGCATTTATATGATCAACTAGAAATAGTGTGAGCCCTGTCAAATACCCCCCCCCCCCCCAAAATAATAAATAAAAATGCAAAAAAAAATGGCACTTTTAAGGTCAACAGATATACAATTTATCAAATTTGCATAAAATTTTGTGAAAGTGTTAGTTATTGTCCCAAAATTGGAAAATCCCCCCTTTTTTAAGCATAAAAATTCATAACACGGAAATGTAAAATCTGAAATTTATAAAAATTGAAAGGGAGCTTACATCAATAGATATAAACAATTCAACAAAGTTTCATGGACCTTGGTGAAAGCCATTTTGAGTTATTGTCCGAAGTGTTAAAAATCACTCTTTTTTATGAATAAAGCCCCATAAATCCAAAACTTAAAATCTGAAATTGAAAAAAAACGAAAGGGAGCTTACGTCAAAAGATATAAACAATTCACCAAAGTTTCATGGAAATTGGTGAAAGTGTTTTTGAGTTATTGTCCGAAGTGTGGACGACGGACGGACGGACAACGGTATACCATAATACGCCCCGTCTAAAAGACGACGGGCGTATAAAAATGTAAAAAGTTAACGACTACGTCGGACGCGAAGTGAATAGAAAAAAAAGCAAAGCAATTACTAGTATTCTACAATAACTGCAAATCTTGTGCTTCTTGAGATTTCTTTAGCAGAAGTGTGTGTTCATTGTCCGTTTAAAATTTTAAATAAAATAACTAAAAACGACAAAAGCAAATTTGCATATTTGCCTATATCTACAGCTGGAAAAAAAAACTTGAAAAATAAATATTTTATATGTTTTTGTGACCCTCCTACCAAATAAAAAAAAACCTACCTTGTCATTTCAATCATGGGTGTTATTCCATATTGATAAAATATTAGTAGGTTTTTCTATATGAATGGGATTTTGAATAAATAAGCATATTCACCTGCGGAAAAAGGATATTCACCGCGCAAAACGTCGCGTGCTTTTACGTGTATAATTTTGGTAAAAAAACGTTTGATGTACAATTGGTTTTGGTAAATATTTTCCATTACATAAAATTTCTCTCCGAATATGGAATAAAACATTTACTGTCTTTTGTTTCGGTAAATATGTGGTTTTATAAAACCACACATTTACCTCACCAAAAGACAGTAATTGTATAATATTGAAAAGGGTGATGGATAAAATATCAACACAATAACAGATGAATCGTCCCTAGTCTAGATGTTGATGATGATGAATTGGTGTTCAACGGACTTCAACGTCCATTTGTAAATATTAAATTCACAAAAAAGGGCAAGAACAAGTTAATTTATATGAACCCATTTTTGTACTTGTCCAAACAGTGTCAGCAGAACCGGACTATTAAGGTTCTTGATCCGACACGTATGATTAAGGCGAAAATGCAGCAAATGCCAATTTTAGAGTCTGGTTTGGCCCGACAGAGGTTGAGCTCATTATCTCCCGCACTCTGGTAGGAGATCACGCCACAACGATACCAACGAGGTGGTCACTGAACTGGCTAGACAAGAAGTGACTAAATTCGAATGATGTAGTATTAGCAAGATAAGATGAAAAAAAAACCCAATTAGTTAGACACTTCAGAAACCTTCCGACTACAAGTACAAAACACAGATAAAACAAAGACTTTAAAATCATATCCTAGAATAAACCCTTCAGAAACCATTTACATACTAGAATGCTTAAAATAACAAAATACGTTTCGTAACTCTGAAATGGGAGTGCCAGTTGAGGTGGATTAAGGAGCGCCGCCCTTATAGAACTACATTATGGTAAATGTATAATCTTTTACAAGTCTCATTCGATCCTTGTGTTGCCTTATAATTCGTGTCCCCTTTTTATCATCGTTGATCCGCATTCGAGAACTGCATCTATCAATACACAATGTTCATCCTTTTTTTATACTTTATAATTTTACCTTGGAGACAATCTTGTATCTTGCAAGCATATTTTTGACAAGGGTCTGGTCTGGACATAGGGTATCTATGTTTAAACTGGATGTTTTTGTTGCTATAGCGTTCCCTAAATAGAAAAAAAAAAGAAATACGATCAACGACCTAAATTTTGGTTCTTAGCTTGTAAAACTAATTTGATTTCCTTTACTAGTCCTTCAAGGCTGAATTTACACTGCCTTCTATTATAGTAACCATCTAAGGATTTCTGTAAGTTTAGTCTTTTTCATCGGTTTATATTACACGAAGTAAGTAGTTTGGTAAATTTTCCATTAATACCGACTAGGTTGGTATCGTGGTTTTAATTCGATTGGTATTTAATATATTATGAAACGAAATGTCGAGCATTTATGAGTTGTTGCATTAATCTGTCGCTGAATATGACTATGTACTTCTTCCAGGAAAGGTACCAGATTTATAACTGAATGTGTTTGGTTCCGCGCGAAAACCGGCGTGTTAAACAAGTGCATCTCATATTTTCTTTATTTAATAATTATACAAACATCTTCAGAATCTGAAAATTCACAGAAGAAATATGTATAAGAGGTATTTAATTTGTTTCTAATTTTCAATGCCACACAATTTTAAATGTAAAGTTACGAATATTGGATCGATGCCACTGCTGGTGGACTGCCAATACCATAGGTACGACTTGACGTGCTTTAGAACTTGTCCATAATTATGTTTTACCTACGTGAAAAATTTCCTGTGTAGGATCACAAAACGATGGTAAGTCGTTTAAAATTATAAGGGGCATTTGCTGTCAAATTCGTCTTTACCGATTTCACTAATTTGTTTAACTTGATTTGTACTATACTAAGATGTATATATTATCCAATAGAGCGAGATCAGCAACACTACAATTCCCGAATCACGCCATGATGAAAGTTCTATCAATCAGACATGTGCTTACCTCTAAAACTCACTTCGACTAAATCAGAGTAATATACATGTCTCTGGTCTAATGAGAATGAGAAGAGTTCCAAAACGTTATTCCTGAAATAACGAAAGTGATCTCTTTCAATGTTGTTAGCTAGGCTATTATTTGACCATAATTAGGATCTTAAGAGTTCGAACCATAATAAAATTTTATAACGCTTAAACATCGTTTATCGAGTATGATTATTCTACAACTTCACGGTAGAAGTTAAATCCTTCATCGCATACATGTTGTAATACAGTAATCAGTAATTTCGTTACAAGGTGGCTTCTTATATGTTATCTTCCTGTGTGGTGCTTAGCTATACCTTTACAAAAGTTGATTGCATGCATCCTTTTGTTGCTGTTAACAATAACCAAAAGTATGTTATTTTACTTATTAATTGACTAAATTGTATGATATTTCATTCTTAAGATTGACCTCTTTGTTTACTTACCAATACCAGTTACCGGTATTAAAATTTGTACAAAGACGGATAGGGTCTAGAAGAAATCCGTGTTTTCATATATATATATATATATATATGCGATATATAAAATGACTGAATAAATAGTCAACGATCAATCTTACAGTGCGATGGATCATGTAATATGATTCTGTACACTACAAAATATAATATATAACAAGTCAAAAAGGGTACAACATCACCATTAAATAAATATTATATGCGATATATATATATATCACAGCACTTGTCCGTACCTGCCAACTGTCACTATTGGTGGAGGATTTCCCCCATGGAGGCTCCCAAATTGAAATTTTGAAATAGCAATTTTTTCCACAATTTTAAACAAAACTATTATTAATTTTACAATGACTTAGGCTTATAAAAGTATGGAGAAGCAAAAAAAACCGCAACATTAATGGCAGGTATGCTTGTCTCAGAATATTTTTTTCCTATATACCTTACCAACATCTAGTTCAAATCCCAACAAGAACAACTAATAAAAAATCATCTATCAAAACTAAAATATCAACCAGCACACAACCAACATCGCAGTCGGTGAAAAACCTGACCTTGTGCAGTGCCAAAATATCGACAAATTGTTAATACCGTGAAAGTTCATTAATTATATGTGTATAACAATAATATTTTGTATAGTATTAATTTAACTGATTACAAAATCAATATTTATACAAATAAACACATTATTGACATTATTCAAAGCCGTGTTGAATTAATTGGTAACCTTTTGGAAATCATACCCCATCTTCTTATTTGTATTGACCAGTTTACCCATACCGTATATAATTTTCCGGGCTCGGTTAACAACATAACCATTAACAATATGATTTTCTATTCCGTTTTAAATAAGTTTTCGGCAGGTACAGTCAAACTCCATATACTAAATCTTTGTATATATGACAGAATTAAATAAATGTTTGGTAACGAAATCCTTGACTTCATAACTGATTGACAAATAGTTACATGATATTTGTACATATATGTCGCTCATTGAAATCCCAAACGTCACTAACAAACAGGCATAGTGAACAAGTTGGGATTTATAAGCACCGAAAGATGGTGCAAAAGAAACATCACAATCCAAACTAGAGGCTCTAAAGAGCCTGTGTCGCTCACCTAAGTATATGTGAGTATTTAAGAAAGGAAGCAGATAGATTCATGACAAAATTGTGTTTTGGTGATGGTAATGTGTTTTTACATCTTACTTTACTGAACATTCTTGCAATTTACAATTATCTCTATTCATAATGAACTTGGCCCAGTAGTTTGAGTGGAAAATGTTAGTAAAAATTTACAAATTTTATGAAAATTGATAAAATTGACTATAAAGGACATTAACTCCTTAGGGGGTCAATTGACCATTTCGGTCATTTGACTTATTTGTAAATCTTACTTTGCTGAACATTATTGCTATTTACAGTTTATCTCTATCTATAATAATATTCAAGATAATAACCAAAGTAAAATTTTAATGCTTTGGTTTTTGACTTATAAGCCAAAAACTGCATTTTACCCCTATGTTCTATGTTTAGCCATGGCGGCATCTTAGTTAGTTGGCGGGGTCATCGGACACATTTTTTGAACTAGATACCCCAAAAATGATTGTAGCCAAGTTTGGATTAATTTAGCCCAGTAGTTTCAGAGAAGATTTTTGTAAAAGATTACTAAGATTTACGTAAACTGGTTAAATATTGACTAGAAAGGGCAATAACTCCTAAAGGGGTCAATTGACCATTTCGGTCATGTTGACTTATTTATAAATCTTACTTTGCTTAACATTATTGCTGTTTACAGTTTATCTCTATCTATAATAATATTCAAGATAACAACCAAAAACAGTAAAATTTCCTTAAAATTACCAATTTAGGGACAGCACCCCAACAACGGGTTGTCTGATTCATCTGAAAATTTCAGTACAGATAGATCTTGACCTGATAAACAATTTTACCTCCTTGTCAGATTTTCTCTAAATGCTTTGGTTTTTGAGTTATAAGCCAAAAACTACATTTTACCCCTATGTTCTATTTTTAGCCATGGCGGCCATCTTGGTTGGTTGGCGGGATCACCGGACACATTTTTAAAACTAGATACCCCAATGATGATTGTGGCCAAGTTTGATTTGATTTGGCCCAGTAGTTTAAAATTCAGCGGAGAATATTTTGGTAAAAGCTAACGACGGACGACGACGACGGACGACGGACGCCAAGTGATGAGAAAAGCTCACTTGGCCCTTTGGGCCAGGTGAGCTAAATAGGAAAATCAGCAATAGGGAAAAGTGTCTGTCATTGTGGTAGTTACTCATGTACGCTATTTCTTGCACCAGTATACTAGAAACCCTGAACCTTTTGTAACTGATTTATATCGCATCTTTGAATTAAAGTGTTTGTTTATAGCACTCTCGTTATTGAAGATCGCATCAATGTTGTAGTGGGAACAAAAAGTTACCATAAGAAGGGGATACTAAGAGTTGGTTCAGCTGGAATTATAGACAAAGGGAGATAACCCTAATGTCAGACATTGCTTAAATGTACCATGCCCACCTATATCGATTATAAATTCTGCAAACATAACAAATAAAATAAAGAACATCGTCTTTCAATTACAATAACTCCTGAACTGTATATGTTGACCTGTTTGTATATCTTATTTTGCTGAACACTTTTGTTTCATAATTTCTCTCCATACATATATAGTGTGTGCAACAAGAGAACACACGCTGAAATATCTCGCCTGTTTTACCTATATTTGAATTAATGTTGAAAGTCTGCCATGTCAAGATTTTACAATAACATGAACTTAACATGTCAGTTTTCTATGAAAATGCCGCCTAGATCATATAAAGGTACCCATATGAACCCTACTAGACTGACATGCACATCTTACTTTCATTCCATACACCAAATACATTTGATCTATTACTTATAATCGAATCTGAGAAATAGACCAAACCCTAAAAACCAGACAGTGTCAAATTAACTATGAAAATGCGGTAAAGGTGAGATAAGACCTGCCAGTCAGACCTTAAAACGTTTAATTCCTCTGCATTTGTTTGCACCTGTCCTGAGTCAAGAAACTATTTTTCAAAGATTGTTGTTTGTTGATGTGGTTCTATCGTTTCTCTTTTTTTATTTAGTTTATACCCTTAGTTTCCTAATTGAATGGTCTTACACTAATGATTTGTTATGTTCTTTATAGTTTGCTGTGAGCCAATGCTCAGTGTTGAAGACATATGGTATAAAGGAAATGGACCAAACCACAAAAACCTAAAATTGTCCAATTAATCATGAAATTAAGGTCAAGGTCGGATGAAACCCACCAGTCTGACATTTACACCTTACACTCATTCATACACCAAACAAAGTTGATCAACTGCTTAAAGTATATGAGATACTTGATCACTAACTTTAAACTTGATCAGTGATCCAAAAAAGGAGGATGTTGTCAGTTGAACCCTAACTGGCAAAAATGTAAACCTTGAAGAGAAACAATGAAGCAAATATAATTTTCCTCTTACTCATAGTAAGTTAGTGCTTCACTTAAATATAAAATGTTTTCAAGCAGTCAGTGAACCTTGAAAATAGGGTCATATGACAGAAGTAAACCTCTTTTTTATATTTGAAACATAAGGTGCATAAAAGATATTGAACATCCAGGTCTTCTAGCTTCTGAAATTTAAAGGTTTGTGCAAATAGTTTATGCCATTGCTGTCAACACCAGAATGAAATTCCTATGTTTCACCTTCTGTGACTTTCGTGACAGGCCAGTTACAAAACGAGTAAATTGAGAGTTCCAATGGCATGTACTCTGATAAGGAATAAATTAAAAAACAATCAATGCTGACTCATCTAGAGATCTTATTGTTATGCTAAGTTTTAACATCTGTTATAGTTTTCAATACAACTTAAAGCTGTGAAAACTGACAAAAATCGACATTTCATGTGGCAACAACTCCATAATGGATAGTCTGAATTTTCTGGAAACTTGGCAGGACATAGACATTGAATTTTTCGAACTGCTTTGGTTTTCATTTACTAGCAACAGTTGCCATGTTTGTTGCTGGGTCAAATCCCAGTAATTTTTTTTTACTCTTGATACATAGATAAAAACATTAAGGTAACGTTTGGTAGCATTTGGCATAGCATTTTCAGAGAATAATATGTTCTTTTAAAAATGTATCACTCCTTTACTAGAAAGAAATGGCTATTAAATTTACACCATTGATTAATTTCAAGTTGCTTTCTTCATTTCTAGTGTCAATTACTTTATTGTATTCACCACTGTAGATGCTAATCTGATTTGTTACCTATCACTCTTTCAATGAATTTTAAATATTTTCTATCTTGTGTAAACTTTGGTCAATAAAAGAAGAATGTTTTATCTGAGGACATAAATCCTTCCCCACCCGTCAATTTCCCTGGCTACGAATTTTTCGAGCTAAAAAGTGGCATAACTCTTAGAGTGGTAAATGACTCAAAATCTAGATTCTAACTCTGTCTGTGTGTTGTGGTTCTTAGCATTGTGTAAGAGTGTCATAATGTTTGAATAAGAGTGTGGAAACGAAATAGGATGGAGGGAAGGAAAGACAGAGAATAGAGGGTAACACTTAATTTCCCTGTTACCCACAACAGGGGCATAAAAAAGTATAAGTCCTTAACAAGATGTCAAAAAGCATATGACATTTATAACAATTTATTATGGTATATTTATAGAAGAAGTACAATAATAGTATCCATCACATGCTGATCCATGTTTCTGTGATAAATGTATCTTGTCTATACAGTACTCTCCAAAATCATAATTACCAAATCTCTGCAAAAAAGTAAAAAACATTGTCAATGATGATAGAAATATCATTACCAATTACTTGACATGATGGAAGAAGAAAGAAAACATTGGAGTACTTGTTATATGCTTTTATAACCATATTTATCACAATGTCTTATTGCAATATAACAATTACTGTAATTCAAAAACAATATAAAATGGCTTTTAAATATTTTTAGAGGCCCAAATAAATCCATGCAAAGACATTCTCTTTGTAGTAAATCAATATTAATTCAACAATTTAACAGTTTCAATGCAGAGCCACTGTTTGTATCTACAACCAGTAAGTGAAATTTTTACACTTCCAAAGTATACATCACAACATTATTGAACAATCCCCAGTGAGACGACTTATAGCAAAGACTGACAACCAAGTGACTTGTTTATAGCTACACAATCCAAACCCATTGAGTTTAAGACACATCAGCTCTTCTCACAAAAAATCTTAAGTGTAAAATATTCCTTAACAATTCAACTATTTTTATCGTAAGATTAATTTTACACTTAAGATTTTTTGTGAAAAGGGCTACTGAACCCTTCTGTCAGATAAAACAGCATTATCACTGGAGGAGTTCAAGATGAGTCAGTGTGCCTGAACCATCATGTAGCTTCATTACACATCAACCAATTAACATGTAGTGTTAAAGTTTTAATTATTAGATTTTTTTTGTCAAGCCTCTTGTGTTTAGCAAGGGGAGTTGATGCAATAGTCAAGTGTGAGGTCAACTCCATAACCAAAAGAAGAGAAAAAAGTGCCCAAACTTTGTGCACAGCTTACACATTTTTGACTTATTATTTCTTGTATGCTATATAGTGTTCAAGTGTTCATTTCTTTCTTGTTGACATATTTAAAGTCTATAACTGCCAATGTATTTAAGGAAAAAAACTGTGATTTTTTTTTTTTTTTTTGTAACTGCAGATGATAAGCTGAATGTGTCATATGTTAAATAATCCTTAACATACTACAATGTATTATGTTACATTTTAGTTCTATCGCTTCTTCTTATTTGATTGCTTGCAATCATATCAACATGCTTTTTATAATACATCAAAACCAGTGATAAATAGTAACACACCTTTATAAGATTATAAGCATCAAATGATTCCCTTTCCACTTTTCCTTTTTGTCTCTGCACAGGAGCACCTGTTGGATCTCTTCTAAATATAGTGTTCATTATTGTAACATGTAACTTAACCCTGTCATATTCCTGGGTCATAATGCCAGCTGATGTAAACTTATCCACTATTCTGTCGACTATCATTTGCAATCTGAAATTATAAGTTTAGATACTTTTTTACATAACATTCAAAAACAACTTATCCTAATGCATTTTTTTTTTGCATCAATGAATTTGATTAATTGAGGATAGCATTAATTTCTTAATATTCTAATCTGTAACAAAAGGAATGAGAAAAATTCTCATCTGAAAATATCCTTTTTGTCAAATTTCATTCAATTCTTTCATGACACAAATCCAAAACCTCTCTGCTTTTATTTCTGAACCCAGAAACATACAGGTGACAGCAGACCATTTAAATGCCAAAGACAATTTTAAGTGAAATTATCCAGAAGTTATAATTAATGTGATTTTAACAACAAAAGAATGATAGGAATGCATTGATTTATTAAATTTGCATTGTAAGGGAGATAACTGTATTGCAGTCATAAAACTTTTTTTTTTTGCCTCACACAGCCAATTTATTAAGGTATGTAAAGTAGCATTTGTGGCAGTAAAACCTATATGGTGCAATTTCTGCAAATCAATAGATAAATAACAATACAGTTATCTCCTACTTCTTCCATTTTACAACACTGAAAACAATCTTCTGGCATACTCCAAACAAGTAAAACATTATGTTCAGAATGAACCAACCACATAATGTAAAGCTTATCAAATACGGTCAACAATTATCACTTCTGAATAAACACAGAAGAAATTTTGAATTTGTTTTTTTCTTCTCATAATTATGTTTTATTTTTATAATGAGTTTCAAAATCAGTAAATGACTAGAATGAACATGCAAGTGATACAATCTATTTATATTATACCATATGTACATACTTATCAAGGTTCTCTCCTGGGTCAATTTTAGCATACATCACATCCACTGCACGTGGATCATCATTCATATATTCCAATCCTCTTAAATGTATTAACAGTGGTTCAGATTTCAGAATTGGTCTAAAAACAAAATCAGATTATTTGCTATATCTAATATTTAATACAGCCTATTAAAGTTCTATAAGTGTTTATACCAATATAAAATCAGGTATTCCATTCTTATAAATAATCAGCTACTTTCTACTGCAGAACTTCAATTCAAGGGAAAATACAAATCGATTCTGGTAATAGTGGTACGCTATCTACTGAAAGTTTCACATTCAAGACATAACACTGTATATACTACACTAGAGGCTGTAATAAGCTCAGTCTTAGATGCATTTTTTTATTAGTTATTATTGGCTTTGAACTAGCTGTCAGTAACTGTGAGTGCTCTCAGATTAGTCTTCTAGTTGTTAGGATGTATGAGTACCCAGTCCATCCACTCTGTTTTTGTTAAATGTATCTCTGTTGTATCCATCTGATGAGTTAAGTCTTTTTCAACTGATTTTTATAGTTTGTTCTTATGTTGTACTGTTACCCCACTGTTCCAGGCCCCTCCATCATGTTTAACCCTACCATATTTTGCCTGTTCCAAGTAAGGAGCCTATAATTCAGTCGTTGTCTTCTGTTGCCGTTTTACATATTTGTTTTTTTGTTCATTTTTTTGTAAATTAATTATGTCTTAATTTTCTCTTTTGATTTGTTTCACATTTGTCATTTTTGGGCCTTTTACAGCTGACTTTGTGGTATGTGACCTATTTGTTGTTAATTTTTGTGTCATTTGGTCTCTTGTGAAGAGTTGTCACATTTGCAATCAAACTAATTTTTATATTGTATTGCTCACATCACATGCATTGCTTGTATTATGGGCTTTATATACTAAAGATTTATTATTACTTATAGTGTACCAAATTTCTACAATTTGCAGGGAACAGATGAACTATTAAGATGAAGTTCAATGAAGTATAATTTCTCAGGAGACTCTAAACATGCAAATTTTTGCAAAACTATGAAATCAAGCATCAAAAAAATTAATTCTATTACCGCGGTATCTACTATCTACGCAAATAAGTTTTCCACAATAAATGAATCACAGCATGTGTATTGGTTATCATATTGAAGTGTATTTATCAAAGAGGCAGCAATTAAACAATATCTACATTAATTGTTTATACTTTGGTTTACTATTTGTTGTATTTTTTGTAACAAATGTTTTAAAGTGTATATAACATGTAGTACTTACTCTATGAGACTCTCTTTACAACTACATGTATAACTTACTCTATCAGACTCTCTTTACATTCATATATAACTTACTCTATGAGACTATCTTTACATTCATTTAACATCTCCTCAGCATTGTGTACTTCTTTCTCGTCCATTAAGGCCAAGATTCCTATTGTTAAATGCAATTTCTGTAATTTCTGGAAGATAGAACTGTCAATACCTCTATCCTAAAAAGATAAATTTGAAGAAAATAAAGGTTGTAATAAATTTTTTTTCTAATGCGCATGAGTTTCAACATCAAAACAGTAAAAAAGATAGATTTTTTTTTAGATAACATTTTGTGGATTATTTGATATTTATTGGATACCTTTTTTTTCGTGGATTACATGAGTAAAGGTTAACCAAAATGACAAATTTTCTATAGGCTTTAATGGAGAGCAAAACCACAAAATCAAATATCCATGAACATGTTAGTGTTACTTAATCCATGAAAATTGGTACCCACCAAAATAAAGGAATACACAGTATGTAATCTAAGCAATTGCTCAAACATTTTTTAGGTCAAAAGAATCTACATTTATGTAATTATCAATTACAGTCATTCAAATTTTACTATTACACATTGGAAAACTGAATCTTTGAGTACCTTGTTCCTCAATAAAAAATTCTGACAATATTTACCCCATCACATTCTCTCAATACATCAGTTCTGAATTCAGCAAAGCTCTCTTGCATTTTAGCACTGTTAATTGGAACAGATATAAAGTGAGTAAATGGTTCTCTCTGCCTGGCCCCATCTACTATCAAATCAATTCTTGTTTTAGCAGAAATAACACCTTTTCTGTCATGACCCTGGATTACTGAAAAAAGAACTTATATTAAGACTTTTATGTTATAAAATTATGAAAAAAACAATTGCTTTTTGATTATGATTTAGTTCCTTATTAGTCCATATTAACTTAAGAACACTTTACACAAGAAAAATATTTTAACATTATGCTTCATGCTATTCACATCCATGTATAATTTGGTTTCTGGCAGATAGTTGTTTCAAGAAAATCATTAGAAAATTTAAAATTAATATACAATGCATGTATAAATTTCTAGTACGTTTCAAATCATCCTCCTTCTCAACACAAACCCTCTAGTTTGAAGTGCTACTTCTTCTTTGGGAGGTCATTGCCTTAGAATAATAGTTCCAATCTTTTCCAAAAACTGTTTTTATCTCACTTATAAAGTAGTGCCTTTACTGTACCTATAGGTCCGTCTTGTCCATTCTTTGGTATTCTGATCTGAGTTCTAGTCTCTGTTTCTAGTCTTCTCTTTGTCTCAGCTTTCCTACCAATGATATGTTTAAAGAATGCACTAGGGACATCTAGTTTTAATTGAAATCCACCATCTGTTTCTTCAACAGAAATTTCCAAATCACAAGCCTCATCACAATATCCAAAATCTTCACTATTCCCATCTAGAAAAAATGAACATTTAATGAGAGTTTTAAACAGGCAAACTGTTTGAGATTGAAATTTTCCAACTGATTCCCAACACAAGAATATACATTAAAGGGACTAATAAGATAAATAAAAGACATGAACAATATTACCAACAGTTTTACCAATATTTTCCAATACCTTCAAGTTGCAAGTTGAAATTTTCTCATCTGAAATGAAAGATCATATTCATCAAGTTATATTTTCTCAGTTAAACATTAAATCAATTTCCCCATTTAATCCCAAAATGTACATTCTCCATAAGTGCACAACTTTTTTTGTTTCAATATGCACATTTCAACCATCCAATCCAGGTTATTCTGTAAAAAGAACAATTTTTAAAATAACATATTTACCTTATGTACATTGTGTAGATATCAATTCATTACTTTAAAAAAGATTGATTAAAGTAACACTAAATCAGTATTTTACAAACCATCATATTCCTCTTCTTCATCAGCTGTGATATCTCTCTCAAGGGTAGGATTCTTCCTATAACATCTATCTCCAATTCTTATTATCTGTGGTCTTAGGACATCCATTTCAAACAATTAGTGGTCAAATGAGATTTGTTACATTGCTGAAAAAAAGAATTACACTATTAAACTTTCTTAAAAATGTTTCATTTATCAATTTTTCAAAAGTAATTATTGTCATTGATTGTAGTGTACATGTACTGCTGGATTTTACGGAGTTTTTTTTATTCATCAGTTAATTAACTATTTTTTCTATTTTAAATGTACATGTATGTAATCATGGTAATGGTATCAGTCTTTGTATTCTAATTTCTTAGTGGTTTTTTTATAATGTTCCTCTTTTGACCCTAGTTTAACATCAGTGTATGTATTCCCTATGGTGCTTTCTAGTGATATTTCAAAATAAAACGTATTCTAAAATACATCTGCTTCCTAGTTAGTATAATTATATATAGCTGTAACTTGTTGCAACCATGGACAAGAAGTTGCAATAAACAGGCTATTATTTCAACTTGGAATTATTTTTAATTATGGAATTTGGATAATTTCTTTGGCTTGAAATTTTAATACTAAATTCCATGTATATTCTGTATTTTAATGTTCTTTGGGCACACAACTTTTTCTATTACAAAAAAGAATGCACAGCACTAACTAAAAAACACACATTGTATGGAAAGTGTTAATCATGTTAATGCACCGCTCAAAACATTGTAATACAGAATAAAGATGGAGTTTATTAAAAATTTCAAGCACAAGAAATTATACAAATTCCATAATTAAAAATAATTCTAAGTTTAAATAATTTATATGAATGGAGTATAGTATGATGTCCATTTTCAATGAACTAGTACACATCTTTATTTAGGGGCCAGCTGAGGCCCACCTCCTGGTGCAGGGTTTTCTCTGTGCATTGAATACCCATTGGTCATGTTGGTATACTTTGGCTGTTATCATGGTTATATGCTCTTTGATCTGGTTGTTGTCTCTTTGACATGTTCCCCATTTCCAGTCTCAATTCTGTTTAATGGGTATTCAACATACAATTTTATAAAACTAAAAAACAATGCAAAATGATTTTCAGAGAAATTTTGACTATTTATAAAATTTTTGTATCTAAAAAACACAAACATTTATCTCTTTGATCTCTTTTTAATGATTTCGTGTAGTAATTATTTTTAAATAGTAGTTTTCAAAAGATAAAAAATTACTTATACAAAGTGTTTCTTTGTTTGTATAGATTGATTGATTGTTGGTTGCTTAACGTCCAGTGGCAAATATTTCATTCATTTTCAGGACGAAACCATGCAGGTTAACAACAAATACTATAGGTAGGTCTTGCAATAGAGACCATTAGTGATTATGGTTGGAGGAAATCTGGACTGCCAGACCACTGAAAAATGAGGGTATACAATATACATGTACAGTACCGTTCAAAAGGACCAACTCTCCCACACCCTACACCAAGGAAAATGTGGGAGTCACTCCGAAAAACTCCGATATTCCTCCCAAAATGTTGGGAGGAATTTGGGAGTAATCTCTCCCAAAATCAGGTAAATGTTTATTGTGATAGCGAGCTCACTCTCTACACCGAGGAATTAATTGCCCTTATCCTCCTTTGATCTCTACCGGCACACGACTGATAGGGTAATTGGATTACCTGACAGGTAAAGGTTGATGTAAAAAAGAGTTATATTTCCGGTCAACTGTATCAGTTTAAGTGTCAAACAGGTATATAATTTTAAATGTCTTTAATACTAATTAAGTTTAATTTGTGGTAATAATAAGTCAAAATATTTTCGTATTTTTTGTTTTCTTATCTAAATATAATCTTTACCTTAATGTACTTGCTTTTAAAAAAAAAAGATTATAAAATATAGTGGAAATATGTGAAAAATCCAATATTCTACTTCAAAGTTAGTCTTTATTTGAAAATTATGTGTCTAAAAGTTTTGTATATGCAAGTAAAACGGAAAATTTATTCACCATTCATTAGGCATAATAATTGCCCCGTAATACGGCATTTTCTTTTTACGATTATCTAATTGCTGGAATGAATAAAACATTTAAAGCAAAATGTTGTTGTTAATTCTTTCAATTGTATTTAAGTTTTATAGAAAATATAAATTACTTAATTTTGACCTCGATGTCTTTACCAGTAAATTAATATTTTATTTACGAAATGGACATACTTGTGTAAAAAGAACCGGAAACTTCCGCTAAATTAATGAGAGCAGTTTAAAGAAAATCATAAAAATTACATGTCTCAAAGTTTTGTATATATGCAAGTAAAAGGGAAAATATTATTCACCAATCGTTATGCTTAATAATTACGGCATTTTCGTTTTACGATTTGTTGGCAGTACTGTAGGATAATAATGAGGCCCCTCATGGGGGGGGTCCTAGTAATCACATAATCACCATTTTTTTGCCAATATAATCACATAATCATTAAATATTTGCTTATCTTTAGTAATCAAATAATCATAAACTAAAAATACAGTCCTAGGTAATCAAATAATCATGAAATATTTGGCTTAATAATCAAATAATCATTAAAAAAACGGCCAAGTAATCACATAATCAAAAACCCCATTTCGGTTACAACAGGAATATCCACAGCTGCATTAATTTCGTCTTTGTATAATATTTATGTTGGCACAGTGAATGTAAATTTATGTATTTTGAACAGTGATCTTAAAAGATTTTAAAAACAATTATTTGCCATTATCAGTAGTTTGGGTTGAACTTGAACTTGACTTACTTAACAATGTTAAAAATGCTAAAAATAGTTAACATTAATTTAATCGACAGCACAAGTTTTTTAAAGGGCGGGAAATAATATCGCGTACCAGTAAACTCAGGTGACCTTTCTAGATGACCGTGGGAAAAATTCATTCAAGGTGAACGACACTTTTGTGCGATCGTATTGAGGCTCCCGAAGGTCCTTTTACAATTGATTAATCGGAATCTAAAATGTAATTCTTTTCCGAATAAACGAGAACACATCTTTGACTCTTTGAATTTTAATGTTTTTATCTTTCAAAAAAGGACGTAGACCTGAACATTAGTTATACGTCCATGGTCAATAATATAAATTTATGGTTGATGAAATATTGAAGTTATGATGGAAATTGTCCCGGGTGATCAATTGTGTTCAAATGACAACAATACGATAAAGAACTGCCAATTGTAGGCGGTTGGGAAATTTTGAAAATAAAATGATGACTGATTTAACTGGAATAGAATATTATGATGGGCAATAGTGAGGTTTGATAATAATCAAAGGATTATCGGATAGCGATAAGCGATAAGCGGATTAATTATCATCACAACTTTTAACATCTTTTGTAAACGTAAAATGATTGAGCGTCATAAACTTGTCAAAAACATGAAGACAGGTATAGAATTATAGTAATTTAAATTTTTACACTTTCCAAATTTAAATGACGAAATTGATACAAATACTTTCGTCTATTTGAAAACCGTTTCGTAAAATAGCAAAATGACGAGCGCTAACAATATCACTTTAAGATATTTCCTTTGTCCAACAGAGTTGTCACTTTACAGTTTCTTTTCGTAATTTAAATCATTCAAGTTATAAATGTACTGAGGTGGTGAAACATAATATTTTACATTGCTCAATAAATTAAGTTTAATTACTTGTTGATCCGATGAATCGTGTTAGCTAAAAAAACAACATGATTTTTATTAGCCAGTTGATTTTTAAATAATGAACAATTAATGCACCAATATTGCTGATTGAGTAAGTCATAAAAGATTCTAATTGTGTCAGAATCGTCTTTGTTGAAAGAACACAATGTATGACCTTACTGGACTGTAATAGAAACACAAAATAACATTTTTTTTCTTCATACTTTTTCGTATGTACATTTTATTCAAAGATAATGGCATAGGACAAAAACATATAAGATAATAATTATCTTCTTCTTAATAATAATGTCACATCTTTATCTGTCAAAGAAAGGAAAACATTTTTAATACAGTGATTTTAAAGCACACCTGTGCAATCAAGATCGTTTAATGTACAGAGGTAAATTATCTGGGTAATCCGATTATGTTGTCACGCGTCGTTAATTTTTAGTACATCCGATGGGCAATAAACCAATTAACAGCCACGCTGTGTTGGGAAAAAATCTTTGGAGGACTTTGGGAGTGAAATCCGTGGTACTCGGTGTGATTCCGAGAAACACGGAAATCGGAAAAAAACGATATCCGTTTGAATGGTACTGTATATTGGATAGGGACAGCAGGTAGCTAGCCTTGCAACATATACATGTAACATGCACAGGACCAACATCTTGCGAGATTCACTATTTCATCTTAAATTATGCAATAAATTTTTAGTGTTCAGGCCTCATGGTAAAATCTAAAACAGTAAAATTCATAATATACGAATTGGAGCTCAAATCAATCATGTTGTCAAAGACAATTCACCATTGACACCAAAGTTACATGCTTAAACAAAGCATTTTTGAGATAATGCCCATCATGTTCGAACGGACGGACAACTGTATGTATATATCATTATACGTCCCGTAAATGGGAGTATAAAAACACTTACTTATTATTTTTGTCAACAGAAAATTCGCAAACTTTTCCCCGGAAGTTAATAATTTTCACGTCTCCACATTAAAGAGCAAAAATATTTTTGTCATTGCATGTATGTATGTAATGAATCTATGTTTCAAGTCTTGCATTAGTGATCATTAGTGTGAGACAGGGTGATCTTTTAAACCCAAATATTTTTTAATTATTAATGAATGATTTACCAGATTAGTTCTTATCATGTCCTAATCCTGTTGTTTATATTAATAATCGAAGAATTGATTGTCTAATGTTTGCTGATGATGTTGTAATATTTTTCAGAAACACATGATGGTATGCAAAAAAAGTAAGCTCACAAAATACTGAACTCCGAGGAAAATTTAAAACGGAAAATTCTTTATCAAACGGAAAAATCAAAAGCTGAAACACAACAAATGAAAGGAATACAACTGTACTGGAATTTCTCATGTAGAAAATGCATGGTGGAATGAACCTGGTTTTATAGCTAGCTAAACCTCTAGTCTGACTTGTACGACAGTCGCATCAAATTCCATTATATTGACAACGATGCGTGAACAAACAAACAAACACAGTAGGTAAAAATATCAAAATAGTACATTGTGTTATAATCTAAATCATTAAAAATAAAAATATATGTAACACAGAAGCACACAATGGCATATAGACCAAGCATATGAGCAAAAAATTAAATTAAGACAATAATACACAAATTTACTAAAGTACAATATTAAGGTGGTATGGGTGTCTTCCTCCATCTTGGATTGTAAAAAACAGAGAATCAAGGGTCCAGATTTTCCATCAAGTTAGCAAAATTTGATGCAGGAATGCAGATGTTTAATGTACATTTTCATTTAAAAGTACCAATTTATAAGAATATAACTTCTAAATATTGATATTTTTGCAAATGTTAATTATTTTTGGTTGTTTTTTTTTTTTTTTTTTTTTTTTTAAATTGGCATTTTAAGGGGAGATAACTCTAAAAAAGTGCATTTTCTGAAGGATTCTGTATGGAATTTTCCTATTTTGTATTTTAGCCGGAAAAAACGTACGGTGACCCTATCTTTTCTTTTGATATTCTCAAAGCAGTGTCTGAAAGCTATCTTTTCCTGAAGTATTTAACAATTCTATCATTTTGTTTAGTTTCTAATCACAAAATGGTGTTTTTTCCTGTATAATCCATACAAAATGTGTGATTTTGTCCCGTCCTGTAGCTTGAGAAAATGCGCGGTGACCTACCATTTTTATTATATTTTTCAACATGTATCAATAGATACAACGTTTTGGCAAAGTATGAACAAATTCTATCATTTTTATTTTAGACTCCCATACCACCTTAAACACAATGACGGGATGTTTAAGTACAGAGCCACGTCGTATATGTCACAAAGAATCATAAAAAGGCATATAGAGAAAGCACCGCAAAAATGAACGACAAGCAACAAACAAGTTTTACAATAGCACAATAACGGGGTGTTGCCTGTCAGTCTTGAAGCACAGAGCCACGATATATGTATCGAAGTTACACCAAAGGCATACAGACAAAGCACACCAGCAGAAAGAGAATTGATATGTTGAAATCTTTGTACAGAATGGTGTTTTGATAATAAAACAAAGATTATAATTTTTAATAAGTCAATTAAATTTTTTAAATGCCCAATTTATTTTGGAGAAAAAGAGCTTGATTGTGCAAAGTTTATTTTACGGTTATTTTATCATGCAATATTTAAATATTGTCATAGACTGGCTGCAAGATGGATTATTATATGATGCCTATATGTGTAATAAACAGTTACATTTTTATTAAGTCAATACATGGAAAACAGTATAGAATTTATACAAGATGAGATTCAATTACCTAATTTTAATCAAAAACTTGATACATTGTGTAAGTTTGTTAAAATTAAACTGTGTGACATTTTCTAAAATTTTGGAATCATCTTAGGTATCAAACAATGGACACTGACAAAGGCAAAATGAACACTTATTTTTCAATATTGTTTTCAAAAAGAAAAATATATTAAGATATCAGTGATTTTTATAAAATGAAGTCCATATTTTAATTTAGAATCAGTGCTCACCCATTAAGAATTGAAACTGCCAGACATTCAAAAAATCATATTGATAGATTTGAGCGCTATACTGTTTAAATGTACAGTCAATAAAGTATAGGATGAGCGTCATTTTTTAAATTGAATGCTCACTATATAACTATTTGAGAGATGAACTCTTTCAGTAAATTTCTAGCACTTGTCAGAACTTCAATAATTTAGATGATTCTTCAAAATTTGTATGGATGTTATCCATGTTATCACAAGAAAACTTTACTATTATGGAAAAAAATGGTGATTGCATTGGTAGTTCTTTTGACTTAAGAAGAACAGGTTTTGATACTGTGTTTGTGTTGTATAAGATTTTAATTATGGTTTGGCTCTGATTCTGACTCGGACGCATTTTGTTATAATTATATATATATTTTATATTGTAATGTCTTATTGTTGACTTAATTACTTCAATCATTGTACTTGATTTATATACTCTTTATGGGCCCTGTAATTTGGAAAATAAAATATTCTTATTATATATAGTATGTATCAAAACATTGAATTAGGGAGAGGGGGTATATTTTTTGTCCGAGTTAGACATGAATTTTACACGTTAATTGTTCGTATGTAGACTTTTAGTCGCTTACTTCAAAGTTATTTGGTGCCTTGTGGATCTTGAAATAGTATAAAAATAACATTAAAACTGACATGACAAAATAATGTTGATAAAAAGTCATCAAAAACTTCAAATAGTATATTATCAACATCTGTTCTTTTCATTTGTCATTTTGTGTTTTATTCTTATTGGTGTATTTAATTCTTTTATTATATTCATTTGTTATCAGTTTGTGTCAGGCTAATTATTATAGGTGTATTTTTATTATATTGATTTGTGATTTTTTTCCTTTTGGTGTATTTTTATTACCTTTTTATTGATTAAAAATCACGAATAATTTGCAAAATTAAATGGACCTTTGTGCTGATATGTTACTTTTAACAGGGACAAACACGTGTAGAACTGTCATTCAGATTTCCTGGAATCCATACTACTAGTATATAGAACAAACTCATGCAATATGTTTGCAATATTTATTTGTGAAAAATTAACACATTATAGACACATGACCGAAGTACAATTGTGTTTTTTCACATCATACAAACATACATTTCGTGTGAACTTAGTTTCATAGAATTACAATGATTAATACAATTTCAATTGTATCTGGGAACAGCATATGTTCCTGGTTGGATGTAAAATCATGTACACCCACGTGAGTGTCAGAAGTACAATAGTGTTTTAAAAAACCAATACACAAATAACGTTTGAGTGATATTAGTTTGCTAGATTTTCAATAAAATGTGTTTCATCAGATGTATGTAAAACCGTGTACACCAACGTGAATGTTAGAACAACAATATATGTATCTCTGTGACAAAACATACATATATCCGTCGAACTTTTCGTTTTATTGTAACAGCGTTCCAATAAATTGCGGCATATGGAGAACATATTATGTCTCATATAAAAATGAAGATGTGGTAAGATAGCAAATGAGACCACTCTCCACAAGAGACTAAATGAGACATAAATTAACAACTATAGATTACCATTCGCCTTTCAACAACGAGAAAAGCACATACCGCATAGTCAGCTATTAAAGGCCCCAAACTGGCAAATGTAAAACAATTCAAACGAGAAAACTAACGGCCTTATTCATGTACAAAAAACGAACGAAAAACAAATATGTAACACATCAACAAACGACAACCATTTGTACGTCCTACTGATTGAGGATTACTGCTTACAAAAAAGACATTGGACCAAAAGCTTATAAAAATAAAGAAGACATTATCTCTAAACAAATATATAAGGACGAAATCATGATTTGGTTAGCCGTATGGAATATCTGACTCACAGATGAACATATTATATGCTCTAACTATACCCGAAAAATCCTTTCCTCGATTCTGAAATACAAAATACGAGTTGTTTCTTGCCACGATAATAAGAACGGATGCCATATGTTGAACAGCAATTTATCAATTATCATTTTTAATCGCGTGCGTTTAGTATTATTTTGTTGATTTTAGATGAAATTTAAGTCCCTATTCTGGTCATATAGCTTATCAAGCACTCGGATATTGACCTGCTTTGGGTTTGGGCGTTCCTAATAAAGGGTAATCGAGAAAAACATATCGAACGCATCAACTTTGTAAAGTGATATTTGATTTTTCTAGCACTGTGGGGTCATATACTGTTGACGATGGACTCCTATTCCCAAAGGTATTATCAAGCTCATTATTTAGTGCTTATGGAATTAACGATATCTATACATTGTCTTTCTGAAATTCTCCATTGATGAATTTGGAAATTATAACGATACGAAGGTCCAAACTCCATCCGGCATAGTTGACCTTGGATATATTAATAGCTAAACTGTTCGTGGGGTCCCTTTTAGTCCTAATAATCCTTAAGTATCTATAATATATGTATTTTTTTTTGGACATTCATGATAAAGCTAAATCTAGAAAAGCGGTTCGATCGCACCAAATTTATAAATAATATTTACATTTTTTCATTATTGCGAGAATTGCGACGGGATAGGATTTGCAAAACAACAATTTGCAATATAATGGAATTTGATGCGACTGTCATTTAAGTGAGAAGTTTAGCTAGCTATAAAACCAAGTTCAATCCACCATTTTCTACATAAGAAAATGCCTGTACCAAGTCAGGAATATGACAGTTGTCCATTCGTTTGATGTTTTTTATCTCTCGATTTTGCCATTTGATTAGGGAATTTCCGTTTTGAATTTTCCTTCGAGTTCAGTGTTTTTGTGATTTTACTTTTTGCACAAATTAAAGAATTTTATTATTTAAAAAGACAATTATCTGACTCAAAAATGACAGGTCACAGTACAATCTCCCACAATGTTTTTCTGCCTTTTTATTATATAAAAAACTAAGATTTAAGCATGTAACATGTATTTAGTAAGACTTTATTTAACTACTGGGTACAACAAATCTGTTAACAACAGTCTGCGTTTAATCTTCATTTCGGCAATATAAATTAATAAATAATATGGCAACGTAAATGCCAGCTATCGGCATCCACCTTTTGTCATCAATGACAAAACTTGTACCATGTAATAGCAGTTACAATTTTTTGGCCAATCCGAAAGAACACAATACAGGTACACGAAACAGTTCATTTGCATCTTCATGGAAATGATATCTGACTACATCAGGGTTTTCCTCTCTTCTCATGAATGTGTCGTTTTGTGTCTTGAGGTCCCTGATTTTTGACTGCTTGCAGAAGAAGTGCCTCTTTTTCTGTGTGAAACCTACAAATAACAAACAAGATAGTGTGTAATTTGGAAACATTCGTTATTGAAATGACATAGAACCCGACAAAATAATCACAATTAACTTTTATCAACTGAAAAGACAAGTCTCAATCGATGTAGTTTGATTAACAACTCTTTACAAGTATATAAAACCGCCGGAAAAATAACGATTAAAGAATAGATGAAGAATATTTTTAATCTCAGAAGTCTCTGAAATTCAAGAGGTCTTTGTCTGATTCTATAACGGAGGAAACTATGTTTTACTTTTAAATCTCATTTGCTTGTCACGAGAAAACAGGAAAAAAATAAAATAAAAAATTTTATAGGTAAAAATGGTAAATGCAAAATAAACTAGAACATAATTCTTACATCAGAACTTGATTTTCTTCTTGGTTTTCCGTTTTTGATATGTTTAGAAGTTGAAGTGCCCGGTTTTTCCTCTCCTTTACTCCTTTCTCTCCATTGTGTCATTCTGTATTCTAAATCAGTCAGCACTTTTTTACTTGTCTCTAATTCGGGCAATGTTGTATCAAAGAAAAGAAAATTAATATCAAGTATTTTCATTAAACTGATAATGCTGTCATTTTCTTTTTCCATTTTTTTGAAAATTCTGTAAGCTTCGTAAAAATCATGTTCCGTAAATTCGTTCTTTCTGTTATGTCTAGTCTTCAGCAATTTTATAGATTCAGTGTCCAACATCTTTATTGTTAAATATTTCAGGAAAGTAGCGTCTATCACAGATAGGTTTGAACGATGTATATACATAAAGTATCGCTGACAAAGCATCTCCTTCAGCATGTCAACTGATCTAGCAGACGATTTCCGGTTGAAGAGTCTATTGTAATTGTTGGTGCTCAGAACCAATACATCAGATTCCCTTGTGACAGTTGTTGTTTCTAGGTGAGTCTTGAGTCCAACAATAACTTCAACAGCACCTGATAAATATAACCAATACGAATATTTTTTTTTGAACTGTAAATTGCAAAACTCTTGAATATCAAATATTTCTACGTACAGTAAGGTTTTCCCAAGATTATGTACTAATGTTTTCAGATAGATTTTATAAATGACAATGATTACAGAATTACAAGTGTACTGGTCAATGATAGGAAGAATTGTGAGCATACTTTCAATCAATTTTTAGTTTTTCATTTATGTATGGTAACTGACAGAAAAATGCATGTTCTCATTAAGTAACATTTCTTTAAAAGAATTTTACCAACTTATAGGTAGCTAGAATGAACTAAATGTGTTTCAACGTCAATTTTTTCAACTAACAGTTTCTGCTAAATTGAAATATTGTTTTTAAGGTAGGTTCAGTTTTTCTTTGCAAATTCTCATATATACAAATACCTTATAAAGTTGAACAGCAATATAAAGAATACATTTGAAAAAAATGGAGTTTGCTTATAATTATTAAGCTGTGATGACTGACATTTTTATGCCCCACCTACGATAGTAGAGGGGCATTATGTTTTCTGGTCTGTGCGTCCGTTCGTTCGTCCGTCTGTCTGTCTGTCCGTTCGTTCGTCTGTCTGTCCGTTCGTTCGTCCGTCCGTCTGTTCGTCCGTCTGTCCCGCTTCAGGTTAAAGTTTTTGGTCAAGGTAGTTTTTTATGAAGTTGAAGTCCAATCTACTTGAAACTTAGTACACATGTTTCTTATGATATGATCTTTCTAATTTTAAAGCCAAATTAAACTTTTGACCCCAATTTCACGGTCCACTGAACATAGAAAATGAAAGTGCATGTTTCAGGTTAAAGTTTTTGGTCAAGGTAGTTTTTGATGAAGTTGAAGTCCAATCAACTTGAAACTTAGTACACATGTTCCCTATGATATTATCTTTCTAATTTTAATGCCTAATTATATTTTTATTGAATTTCACGGTCCATTGAACATGGAAAATGATAGTGCGAGTGGGGCATTCGTGTACTTTGGACTCATTCTTGTTCATTTTTTTTCAAGCAACTATCTGATAATTGTTATCTGTATTACTGTGACAGTTGTGGTCCATTTGCTTAATGTGTTTTGTCGTTTGATTTTGCCCTTTGATTAGGGACTTTCCGTTTTGAATATTGCTCGGAGTTTGTTATTTTACTTTTGACTGTTAGTATTGCTCAAATTTCTGATAAATCAAACTGCAATTTGGTCAGAATTTTTGAATAAGTTGCAAGAGGAGGAGAGCAACACCTACAGTCAAGTCACAGAAATATGTAGTAATATCATGATTATGGCCCAATTTATTTGAGTAGTTCAGCATTACTGCTATACTTTAAAGCAACTCCGGTCTCTATTAGTCTTAACACATTATTTAAAAATATAAATAAACAAGAATGTGTCCATAGTACACGGATGCCCCACTCGCACTATCATTTTCTGTGTTCAGTGGACCATGAAATTGGGGTCAAAACTATAATTTGGCATTAAAATTAGAAAGATCATATCATTGGGAACATGTGTACTAAGTTTCAAGTTGATTGGACTTCAACTTCTTCAAAAACTACCTTGACCAAAAACTTTAACCTGAAGGCACAGACGGACGGACGAACGGACATACAGACGGACGGACGAACAGACGGACGGACGGACGAACGAAGGCACAGACCAGAACACATAATGCCCCTCTACTATCGTAGGTGGGGCATAAAAACAAAGAAAATTCTTATATTTGTATTAAAAGTACTGCATGAACAGACTTCCAATGACACTTACCGACCACTTCATTTGCGCCTAGAAGACACATCTGATAAGGCCAATGGGATGTGCGTCGTCGTTGTAGGGTTTCATAAGGTGTGTAGTTAATACCATTATCTCTGAAATAAGATAAGTAAAGAATTAATAACACAGTAATTATATTAAACAATCCTTAACAGGAAGCATTTTTCTACATAGAATATCAATATAATATTATGGTATCATACAACTGAAGGATTAACAAATATCGATTACTTATGATCAATGTTGTAAATGTTTTTTCATGATTACATGACGCATTACAAATTAGAAAAATTAATCTTTTGTAACGCGTGTATATAGCTGAGAGTACTTTGTGAAATGAACGCGAAACCTTGTAGTTTCAATTTGATAGCATCTTAATAAACCAAGACACCCTGTCAGTGTAGTTACATATAAAGTTATCAAAGGTACCAGGCTTATAATTAAATACTCCAGACGGGCGTTTCGTCTACATAAGACAAATCAGTGACGCCCAGATCAAAATTGTTATAAAGCCAAACAAGTACAATGTGGAAGAACATTGAGGACCCAAATTCCAAAAAGTTAGCCAAATAAGGCTACGGATATCTGTGCCAGGGATAAGAACATCCTTAGTATTTCAAAAATCATACTTTTGTAAACAGGAAATTTACAAAAATGACCATATAATTGATATTCATGTCAACACCGGAGTGCTGACTACTGGGTTGGTGATACCCTCGGGGACGAAACGTCCACCAGGAGTGGTATCGACCCAGTTGTGTAAATAGTTATCAAAGATACCAGACTTATAAATAAACTACACCTAGAATAAATGAAATCGAACAACGAAGAAATTTTGTCCCATATTTTCGGATCTTTTTTTTTTCAGTAACGCAAAATTAGTTTTTTTTTTTTTATGTTTTTACACTTGGTGTGGTAATAAATTCAAAAGCAGTACGACTATAAACTTTGAATAACGGTTTATAAGTAAGAAGGAAATGCAGTTGTTCAGAGTCCAAATAAAATTGCAACGATTCATTTTACTTGAGTTGAATTTTGCAACCGAAGTAAACCTTTTCATGAACCATCCTGCTTAAAACAGGAACACTTTTTCAATAAACTTCGTATGGGCGCACAGCACGTGTTTCTTAAACTCCCTCATGCAAATACCCATATTTTTATCATTTTTACCTATTACTGTGACACATAGTTTTCAATATAATGGCCGTCATACAAACGAGAGGTTTAGCAAGCTTTAAAACCAGATTTAATCCACAATTTTCTACATAAGAAAATGCCCGTACCAGTTAAGACAGGAATATGACAGTTGTTATTTATTCGTTTGATGTGATTGAGCGATTGGAATTTTCCTCGGAGTTCGGTATTTTTGTTATTTTACTTTTTATGATCTTTATAAGGTTTGCTCGAGATCAAAGTACTAGTATTGGAATGACAAAATATAAAACATTTCATGGCATACAACTAAAACAGTGTAAACAGAAGGGCTAAACTCGTCTATGGTCAACTCTGTCCCGGGAAGTTGCTACAGTTACTGTAGTTTAAGAAAACAAGTTCATGTAACGGATATTACAAAATAAATCTTAGTTGCCGTATATTTTTTTTATTCCCCTTATCGTTTACCTGTACTGAACATGCATGCATGCAAGACTGCATATAAATAAGCACAACGAATATTAGTTTGCGCATTAACTAATTTATGTTAAGGAAATTTAAAAATATATTTTTTATATGGTTAAAACTATTTAGCCATTGTCTGAATTCAACGTTCGATAAAAGCATTCAGATTCATATATTTAAAAAGAAAACAAATAAAACTGTGCAACAAAGAAATGGCCCTAATAAGTGAGATGAAGATAAGAAAATTTGGAGTTAAACTGGGAAAGTTTAAAAATAAAAAAAATATAAAATAAAATTTTTTAATGACCGAAATAATTTTGCCTATATTCATGCCCACCCTATGTAACGTGACCCACCACTTCCACGGGACGTTGAAGCAATAACATTCCGTTCAAACAAAGAGATTTCATTTAGGAATGGTTTCATTGCAACGGTTTTTAATGTTCTCGATGTGATGCTGCTAGAATTAATCATGCTACCCAATTTGTGCATGGTTAATTATTTTGATTAAAAGTTATTATGTGCATTTCATTTTTTGTAAAGATTATTTTAACACATAATAAAAGAAGTAGTTTTGAATGAATAGAGGCTTTCTTTTAAAGTGCAAGTACCTTCAGGTAAAAGGATAATATGCAAGTCATTCTCAAAAACATGTATACATAATGTTTGGTTCGGTGACAGCAAAACAGTTGGTTTTTGATGTGTTAAAATTACTAACGAGATTAAATAAATCTGAGAGTAGTATTGAAAGTCATCGATACAATACATTGTAGCATGTTGTAGCTAGTTATCTAAATTACCAAATTGAAAATCTAATTCAAATTCAACTGCTTGAAAACAAGATAAGTGTTCCCACTTAACACTTTGACATTTCGAATGTTGCATCAAAGTAACAATTATATAATCAAGCTGTATCCGAACTTTTTCTGTATCAAGCTTTAATATTTCTGACATCCGCTATTAGGAGAGTGTGCGAACATATTGCATGTAAGGAAAACAGACCTTTTATTCAACTACTAAGGAACAAAATAGATAATGTGACTATTTTCCTGATGGTTGAGAATAGCAAACTTAAAGTTATTTGTATTAATTTAAACGCAACTGCCAATGTTAACATATCTAACAAATTACATTAAGGAGAGGAAATGATAATTCCTGTTTTTACTTCGATGAGATTGTTGTTTACCACTTTCTTACATCATATCTAAACATTTCTACTTTAGTTTTTAAAATACCTAACAAATAAAAGGAAATGTTTCGAAATATCACATAATGTTGTAAACATTAGATTTGTATATAAACAGTATTTCATGTTTTGTATGTATGTAGGTATAAATAGATGTGGTATGAGTGCCAATGAGACAACTCTTCAACCAAGTCACAATTTGTAAGGTAAACAAGTTTGATTTATATACTCGTACTTTATTTAAAATGTTTTTTTTTATTATAATTATTTATATATATAATAACCTTTGGGATACATTTCACGCATACATGAATGGAGAAAAGTGCATCAAAATAGTTTTTTAATTACTTTAAGTAAAAGCATTTAATACATACATTTAAAAATCACTCTAAAAAATCTAATACTTTGATGTAATAACAATTATTATAATTATTCTAATTTTATATCCTGTTTTGATACAAAAAACTCGTTTTATCAATTTATGGATCTTATCTAGATTATTCAAAGTGTTGAGAAATGTCACAAACATGCATCGGGTATACGATTACTAACAATGTTGTAAAAAAATTATAACAGCAATCCTATATGACTTTAACCATAACGTCGTTGGGTCACATACAGCTTTAACATCGTCCATGGACGAATCCAGACTTACTATGGAAGCGTTGAAATTAACATAGTTCCAATTTGTATAAACATAAGATTTAAATGAGACTTATTAAATTTTCCTATGGGAAGAGCCGGACAAATACCATTGCAAAATTGTTAAAAGCCATTACCCCTTGAAAATTTCCATATGGTCTAATTATGCCATGAATAATTGGAAATTTCCCGTTAGAGTTTTAATATTTCTAATGAAAAAACAACTAAATGTATACTTTGAAACTTTTATGACTTATTTCATAAACCAATACGTATGCCCAAATTATAAGTGCCAAAAAAATAGCCAGAAAAAATGCAATTTTGTAAGTTTAGTATTTTTACAAAACATATATAAGAAATTCTTCACAAAATCCATACCTATTCGAAATGCTGATCTATAAAATATCTTTCAAAAAGAAATTAATTAACTTGGGTAAAAGTTGTCTTTCAATGTAAAATTTTACAAAAGTTTGTAGTTATGAAAAATAAAGTACAAATTGTGTCCAACAACAATATGTTGCAAATTAATATTTGGATATTTCATTGAGGCAATTTGTATAATTTTTTTTTTTTTTATCAAAAACGTTTAAATCCCCTTAGATATTCAAATTTCATGAGGTTTTGATATCTTTCTAGATTTGATTCCGTTTTTCACATGAGTCAGTTGGAATATCAAAATAAGTTGCAATAAAAATCATGAATTGCATACCAATTATTATAGATATCACACTTCTAAAAACTATTTTCCATATTCTTACTTTGGAAGAAGATCTGGTAATATTCGTTGGAGTTCTCCCCAGATTTCAGGATATTGTGTCTTATGTGAAGCTTGGTCTGCTATCACCTCTGCTTCTCCTCTGAAAATAAACATAAAGCTAGAATTTTGATATATATATTTGTTATAAATATTTTAGACTATTTCGTCACCATCATCCCCATCCGGCCGGAGTAAACCTCGGGGTTCAAGTATCTCTTCGGATTGGTACGATACAATTACATGGAAGTTCGCTTGTTGTGTGGGATGTATAAATACGCAGCCACGTCCTGTTGAAATATGGTTGTTACGCGCTGCCTCATGTTGGGAACTGTCACGTTCTTAGCACATAAAGGACTCTTTCAAATGCCCCCAAAAGAGCTTGTATGACAAAATTTCTGTGCCTTTCAGTGTAATCTTTTTCGAGTAGCAGTTCCTGAACCCCTATTGCCCACCCCCAAAAATAAATTGATTTCAAAATGTATCATAAATGAAAATAACATTTTCTGAATTACGTGCATCTGATGCCCTTTTCTGGCTTTAATTTGAACAGGGACGCCCAAGTCAAAACATTTGAAATTCAGGGTGACTGGGCTATCTTATTTATCAACGGAAATCACGCCTATATCAAAAGTATTCTTTTTTTGCACAAACACATTCAACTCATTGAAATAATTTTACTTCATTTGTTAAAATATTAATCAAATCAAACCTGAGCATAAAAAATATGTTCTCGACTGGCTGACCCTGTCGCACAACAGGACTTCCATAATGCATTGTTTCCTTTTGTAAAGCAATTGTCATTGATTTCTTCATTTTTGGAAGCCATTGTTTAAATAAGGGATTATTCTCTACAAATTCAGTCTTTTCATGGAATTCTCTCTCAAGGACATCCCTCACAGATCTATTATACAATGCTCTGTCGACAACCATTAAATCTGTGTCTTCATCTGTCACAACACTGGCAGTTCTCACACAATCCTCCTTAATCAGAGCAACTTCTCCAAATGCCTGACCCTCATCTACAAGTTATCGAGACGGACATTTACATAAATCATCTTTACATTTGTTGCGTTAATGGAGATTCTGAATTATGAGAAGATATCGTTTAAACTTAAGCTTTTAAATAAAAATATCTACTGTTCTAAAAGGTGGCCTTAATCAACTATTGGTGACAGGCGCATATTTTGAAAAGCTGCACAAAGCTAACCATCCTGTTTATTTTTTTCCAAACAACTAGCCAAGAAGCATTTGTATATTTATGACAGTCTTGACTAAACCTGGCATAGCAGAAGACGATAACCCGATCGATGCACCAAGTCTTGCTTCATTCGTAACTCATACCCACAGGCACTCGTCTCAGAAAAAAACGTGTTATATAAAAGAGGGACGAAAGATACCAAAGGGACAGTCAAACTCACAAATCCAAAACAAACTGACAACGTATAATATACGAAGTTTTTTTCTGAGACGAGTGCCTGTGCTAATGCCATTCCATCGGTTTCATTCATATCTTGGTTGTTAAATATTCCTATATACATATGAATTCTGAGAAAACCTTTGTTGACACGATGGTATACAGAAACATATACATACATAATAATATTATAAGACATATACTACATGTACAAGTGGTGAGGTAGCAGCAAATAAAAGACTTCTAATAAAAGAAACGCCGAATTCAGCTAAAATGCAGAAGCACCAGGACATTTCCTCAATAGAGAGAGAATACACGTTTTACTTGTTTTAAATTAGTTCAGACAGATACTAAAGTACTGAAATTATTATTGTTCAAATATATCCATATTGTAAACCCTTGGTATTGAAATAAAAACCTTCTGCCATTACATTAAAACGACACAAGCTCAACACGTTCAATCTATGGAAATGGAAAACGTTAATTGTTAATAATTTTGGTAGAAATAGGACGGACATTTGCATGTCACATCAATGTTTCATTAAAAACTAACTTGAGGTCCATACATGTTGTCCGAGTTGTGTTCTATCAAGTATCTTATCAAGTTTTGCTTTTGCGAGAACTTTTTCCACATGCTGACGTATTTCCTGATCATTTTCTTTGTCTTGAACAACATAGATTGAAACCCTGCCTTTTAAAATAACATATAGCCTGAAAAACATACAGATATTATTAGTTTTTTTGTTGGTTATATCCTGTTATTTGAACTTTAAATAGGAGAAAGCTGTGCCTCTTAAAATAACATATAGCCTGAAAAACATACAAATATTATTAGTTTTTTTTGTTGGTTAAATCCTGTTATATGAACTTTAAATAGAAGAAAGCTGTGTCTATTAAAATATCATATAGCCTGAAAACATACAGATATTATTATTTATATATTATTAGTTATTTTTCTTGGACACATCCTGTCATTTGAACTTGAAATAGAAGAAAGCTGTGATTTCTTCTAAAGTACGACATTTAAAAATAAATGACCACTTCTTATTTTTTTCTGTTCACCCGTATGGCTTCTACGAGTCCATTGACTTTTATCTGCATAAATCATTAAAGTATAAAACGATGACCTGCGTAACAAGTATAAAGATATATTTTGTGGTACTGTGGTCTTCGTAGCAAAGTACAGCAACCAAATTATACCTGGTGTACAAATTTGCCACTATAATATCATTTCATAAAATACAAGGAAGCGAACAATAATTTACCTGTCACCACTGTCACCCTGCCTGATGATTACATTGTCCTCATTTGTTCGCATGAAGATACAGTGACGAATTACATCCTTCACAATATCTAAAATTAAAAAAAAAATTCACAGACATTTATACATGATTTATTACGGGTTTGCACTGAAAAATATGAAACATAATTTATTACTTTTCTGATAGATTAGTATCCTAGAAAAAGCTGTTTTTCATTATATCACAGAGTTTTTAACAATACAATAAAATGGCCAAAAGTAGGATTGGGATATCAAAGTAGTCTTTCGATTACCGATGTTTCAAGGACTTAGAAACCATAGGTCAAAGACACTTGATAAACTCTTGAAGGTCAGAGTCAATGACAAATTCTTTAATTTGGTGCCTGTGGTGTGTATTATTAATAAGCAGGATTCGTCCATATTTGAGAACTAATGTATCTAATAATCAATTTTCCTCGTGCTTTATAACTCATATTTATTTGATTAAGATATATTATCAGGCCATAAAAGAAATCTGTATGCCACTCACCGGGAGGAATTTTTCGGGTTATAGTAGTAATTGTTATTTGTGATATATTACGCATTTTGTACCGATTGGGCTAACTTAAATAATGAGGTTATATTCATCCTTTATAAGGGAAGAAGGAAAATTTAACCAATTGAATTCTATAAAAGGGCGAAATATACCATGCAGAGGGGCATTTACGCTCATATGTCGGAAACAAACAGACAACGCCATGGCATATTGGTATGTGTATAGACCACCAACGTAATTTTCTCCTTATAGCACATATGTGTCTGAATTAAGGAATGGCAATATTTTTAATTTTTTCATCAATTTGCTTTTTAAAATCCTATGGGTAGTAACATTTTTCTGCGAATCGCGTAGCTATAGATGCAAGTCTTACAACCGTAGTTTTAACTCGTCATAAGATAAAAAAAAATCCTTATTTTGACGCGAAGAAATAAATCAAAAGCAATGCTTTTTGCATACCAATAAATTATTTAACACTAAAAGGCATTTTGTCAAACACCAATAAAGGTGAATATGAGTTCATAATGTCCCATTATGACGGCTGACTGTATCAATCCAAAACACATTAAAAACTCATTACCAAATATTCTTTTAAAAATCTTCAATGACAAAATATTCTAGACATGTTTATCCACATGTTAAATATTATTTTATATCGTTTTAAGTTTATGAAAGGATGTGGAGGTAGATTATGATGACAATAATATGAAAAACCATTTACTTGTTAACTATAACAAGATGACTATTGAAACGATATTTTTTTCTTGTTTCTTGCTTTAATGGCTATATGGAAAGTCAAATGAAACTTTAAAGATGGAAGGTCAGACAGAAAGTATAAAGATGAAAAACAATTACAAAATCACTCTTTCTATGGTATATTGTCAATTTTCTTTGAATGAAAAAAAACCCCACATTTATATGAATGACACCCTTGCCTCGCTGCCTAGAGATACTTTTGTGTCGCATTTAGTAGGCAAATGCAGGGGATGTAGTATTGATATTGAAACAATTCGATATGAGTTACTAAATATTGCCAAGCGCCAGAAATGTTTTCAATACAGAAATACTAGTCTTAAAAAGCGACTCGGTCAGAGAAAACCATCTAGTGAACCGATTGAGTGTAAGCTCGGAAACGATTACTATCTATTACACGTGAATTTAACGATGACTTGAAGTTTGTTTTGAATGTGAAATCTCAGAACGTGTATTCAAGAAAACAATCTGTCGTGGAGGATGAATCGCATTCTGACTTTTTTATTACTCTCTTGGACTTAAAGACACTGTTATTCGTCTAGAACGAGAGGTCAACTCCTTAAAAAGGGATCATATCCAAGAAATTAAATACCATAATAATACAATATGCAAGCTGACAGAGGAAAACAAACAGTTACTTGATATTACTTCTAAAAATCAGGAACGTTTCAAGAACTTTCAAAATCAAATAACCGCATTGTGGAACACGTGCGAAAACTCAGATCATCAGCTTAGCAAGTTTAAGATTAAATTTACGCAACAGAATTCTCAATGTGACTCACATAATGAAGTTATCTCCAAAATAGAAAAGGCTTCGTCTGATCTTGACAAAAGGCTAAGTACTTCTGCGAAGGATTGGGATCAGCTGAAACATGAATCTGGAAAACTCAAGAACGACACAGCAATACTATCAAAGAACTATAATAAGCTTCAAAACGATGTCAAAATTGAATCATCAAGAATCAATTAGATCAGTGATACACGAAATCTCATTATACTATTAACTAAATATTATATATCAAAACAAAAATGCAATGTGGACAAGTAAATATTGTAGCCTTAAAAAATTATCTTAAAGAAAATTTGTTTATTGAAAAAATAATATTTTATAAAAATAAACCATTTCAAAGAGCGTACGCCTGCTGGAACTCCTGGCTCCAACTAATAGAATGATTTTATAAGTTAACTTTCACGTAATAAAAATATCTACCCAATCCATGTTAACTCAGATTAAGATTGTTTGTTCTTTTTTAAAATCATTATTATTAATATTATACGTTTATAGAAGGATTCAAAATATCAACTTTATGTACTTATCTCGATTTTGCTGATGTACTATGAACTTGAACTTACTATTATTATTATATATGTACTTTTTTGTTAATAAACACATTACAATTTTTTTTTTTAATTTAAATTAAATAATTGACATCCGCAAACGGTTGAGCAAAACAGAAAAAGAAGTAAATTGCCTCGACAAGACTAGCAAAAGTTATGCCAATATTCTGACAACAAAAATGGACCTCATGGAGAATATATCTACATTGGATTCTTCTTACTGCTCTTAGTGAACTAGCACCGCCGGATGTGCATAGAACTATAAATATCACAAACAATACAGAACCTGAAGCCATACGTTCTACTTGTTAAGAAAACCAAAAATCAAGACACAAAAAGATCAAACGTCTCAAATGACAGCAACGACGTGATAATTGAAATGCCTGCCAATATTACAAAGCAACGTTTAAAACATAACCGTTCTTTGTCTTAATCAGAATCCACTTTTAACACAGTTAAGTGAAAAGGTTGCTTGGACGAAGGCGATTGAACTTAATTTAATCACGGATTATTCTTTTGCCGTATCTCAAAATCTTTGGAGTGTCTGTGCGCCATCCTCACCTGCAACCGCAGAAACTATTGAGTCATACTACAAGACTATTGTGGATGTAATAATGACTGCCGATCATGATACATTACCACATAAAAGATTCGTCAAACATCTTAAATCGTATTGGACGAACACTGTAAAAAGTAATCATGCATATATGAGAAAGCATCGTGCAGATTGGATTGCAAAGGCAAAATACACAATAGAAACAACTCTTTCCTCAGAGCATACAAGGTGACTAAAAAGAGATTTCCGGAAGGAATAAGAACTCGCATACTAGTATTATGCTTATATGAAAGACTGTGCACAAAAACTCGAGGAATCTATAGACTCAGACCAGAAATACGTATGGTCAGTTCTCAAAAGTCGAAGAAAACTAAAGGTAATTTGCCGTGAACTTCGAGTGAATGGACGTACACATACAGAAGATAATGATATACGTGAGGCTTTGGCCGACCACTTTGAATCTATATTCAAAACCGACAGAACTTTGCTCAATCCTGAAAGAGAACAAAGTATGAAACAAACAATTGCTGATATTCGAAACGTCATTAGAGCAGTCAATGACAATATTACGGAGTTTGAATATGACGAAGTCTATGATGTTTGTAAAAAGTTAAAGAATAATAAATCTACTGGTTTTGATAAGGTTTCATACGAACACGTAAAGTATGCTGGAAAACAACTACAAAAACATTTGTGCGCCTTATTCAATTTAATAATTCAAAACTGTTATTTACCTGTTGATTGGAAATCAACTGTTATAATTCCACTGATCATATGTGGGAATAAAGACAAAACGGACCCAAATTCATTCCGAGGTATATCGCTAACAAGCTGCATATCAAAGATTTTCGAGAAAATGCTTGTACCTCATTTAGAACCTCTTCAACAAAACTTTCAGCATCCGACACAAATGGCTTATCAGAAATTTTTATGCAGTACACATGCATCTTTTACTATGCAGGAGGTAATTAGACACTATAGCTATCGAACGCAATAGTAAAGTCATCGTTGTTCTGATGAACAGTATGAAGGCATTCGGTATTCTCTTAGAGAGTAGCTTTAATTCTATGGAACAAACGATGAATGCGTGTCATATGTTACGTGCAACTACTATTTCCATTATGAACTCTGGTGTCCATCCAGCTATCTTGAATACATCTACATAATTAAAAATTGTAAACCAATTAGCTTATACGAGGGCACGATATGGTTGCGAACTGTGGAACAATCTTACCAAATCTGAATTACTATTGCTCGAACGAGCTCACAGATTCGTATGTAAAGCAGTACAAGGATTATATCTAAAAGGTCCAGATCAGACAATTGTACCAGCCTTCTTGGATGGCTCTGCATTGAGTGTTATATTGACAAATGCAAACTTTTATTTTTCGGCAGATTATGTAGACTGAACTCAGCTCACCTACCAAAGCAGATAATGATGGCCAGACTACTAGAGTTTAAATACACATGTGTGGACTATAAGCTTGGTTTCATTCCTGATATGTATAGACTATTTATTAAGTACAATCTCTTGCAATATGTTGTAAATCTTATTGAACTTGGATCTTTTCCTTCAAAAATTGTCTGGAACAATGTAGTGTCGCAAAACATTCACAAGACTGAACAGTTGAAGTGGCTAGAAAGGATTTCAAACGACAGCGACTTTAACTTTTTCAAACTTATCCATCCAGTCATTAACTTACATAAATCATGGATAATTTCGAAGAGATATCCAGATCTAAGTGTAGCTTCAAAGTACATTATAGACTTGTGCGCTATTGTTCGTATTTAAGCTGAATAACTCGCCATAACTCCTATGAGAAAAATGCGGGAAACTGTTTTCAAACGTTTTAGAACATATTATTATGATCATGTGATTGTGTTCTTGATTACAGGAATGAAATTTGGAGAGACAGTATAAACATAAACACAATCCAGTTTAGTGTCTATATGGACAGCCTATCATCTCTAGAATTCACAGCCACTCTTCCAGCCGTTGACACTAAATACGACCTAGATGACGACGCGAGTATTGTATTCTCAAACATTTGTGTCAAGCATGTCTATAGTACATGTAAACTCTTTTATCGATAAATTACTGATCATTAGGGACAATAAAGATTGCTTAAGTTGATATTCCTTTGATACTTTGAACTGTCTAAATATGTGTTTTGTTCTAATGTGTATATATATATGTTATGACATAATCTCTGTATAAGAGGAAATAAAGTCAATAATAATAATAATAATGCATTTTTTTTTATTTATAAGAATAATAGATTCATGTTTCATGTGATATGAATATACCTGCTTTGTTCTATACCGGCGTATCTTTAACAAACAGTCCATGTAATGAGTTGTGCATTTGTAGCCGATGGGTATTTACCCTTACCGCAGAATGCAGTTTGTCGGGGAAATAGAACATATATATCTTTGCAAATGTTGTTTTTTTTATTTTTTCCGGACAAAATGGTTAATAAGTTTTTCATCGAATTCCTTTATACAATTAATTTCCTCCACCTTACTCGATATGGTAGACCAGTCCTTAAAACAATATACATCGAAAAGACTAGAAATTTTGCTACTAAGTATATCGAGAATGTTTCTCTCTCTTGTCTATCAGAAACTGTCTAATTTTAGAATATCTGATTTTCTAATTAGTTCTTATTTCAACTATTGTAGTATACAAATAAGAAGATGTGATTGGGAATCATTTTTTTTTCTATTCATGAAACTCTAAATAACTTTAAAACATTCAGAGCGTTTGTTTTTGGCAACTTTTCCGGTATTTAACTAGACAATGCTTTCAAGAACACTATCGGGAACCAGCCGATGGTTTCCGGAAAGGTTAATTTCTGACATTAAACTTTATTATCAGACATTTAAATTAACCGTTCTTAAATTTTCCGTTGTCAAATTTAGAAATTATTCAGACATTAAAAGATTTCGTCTCCATTATTTATTCCCGCGTCACTGATGAGTCTTTTGTAGACGAAACGTAATTCTGACGTACAACATTATAGTTCACTAAAGCGCAAGGTCAACTTTAAAAAATGCATAAGATGTCCGTAACTTTTTGATCGAAACTAAGCAGACTGTCCGTAACTTTATTTTTAGATGTGGGTAACTTTTGATTTAAAATTTTAAGAATTATAATTTCAACAATTAGAAGACAATTAACATCATATTTGTAACCCGTTTATACTACTCATTCACCACCAAATGTGATTTTATTAACGCATCATACTTACGCCACAGAAGTTTTATGTTGGGTTTGTGGTACTCCATCCTGGTTATGGTTTGAACTTTTATTTACTGATGTGCGTCTTATCGACGTTTTTCGCTTGTCAGACAAAGGCTTTTCCATACTCTTTAATGTTTTGAGTTTAATTATATGTTTGCGGTTTACCTTCACCTCTGTTTCTTTCTATGTGTATTTTGATGAATACTCTTTGACGCGGCTCGGTATTTATACATCCCACCAGTTAGTTATAGTGTTATGATTTTTTTAGTATGTTTTTTTTTCTCTCTTTGTATGTTATCAGGGGTTGTTAGACTATTAAATTACCCTGTTGTCCTACGTAGTTATTTATATTTTTATATACTATGTCGAATTGTTACACTATGTTGCCTGCTCTTTTCCTTTTATTGTCACTGACTTTTACCTATTGTGTCTTTTAGTTTTATTCAGTTTAATGAGATTTAATGCAACTTGCATACAAATGAAATATGCAGCTAGCTGTAAAACTAGGTTTATTCATTTATACAAAATGTCCTTTTTTTTTTTTTTTTTTTTTTTTTTTTTAAAGTTTTCCCATTTACTGTAAATCTTGGCCAGGGTGCCGCAATATCACCGTGCGCAACGTCCCAGTGTGTCCAGATTGACACCCCTTTCATTTTAATGTCAATGCTGATGGGTTTTGTTTTTGTGGGGATGAGAGAAAAGTGTTTTTGGCTTTTTCAAAAAGACGGAAAAAGTTTGTGCATTAAAGTCTCGTATAGTCTATCCACTGCATGCCTGGGCAATTTGGGTTTCCCTCCAAAATCCCGGATTCATGCTACCCTTGTCGTTGCTGGCAGAAAATCAGTAAGTGTATACATGCTACATGTATGTGTAAAAAATACTTGTGTAGTCTACTTGTTCAAAAATAAAAACGAACAATGATGTTTCAACTGTTTATCTGGTATGATCGGAAACAACCCTCCGAACTAGGCGATCGGGTACCCCGACGTTATACAAAATGAGACCCGAGTTTTGCGGATTTATCGTGATTTTTTTCATATTTTTCCCAATTTTTTCTTCCATCGATACAATGAATTATATCATACTAGACATCTACTTCGTTTTGTGAATATGTATTCGATGCAATCTCATCAGTTTAAACATTACATCCGCGTATGTCGATTCTTTGAAAGTTACGGACATCTCTATTGGTATGATGAAAAAAGTTACGGACAAGTTGTTTTGAAGTTACGGACAGCCTAAGTGTTTTTTTAAATCGTGCTGTGATCGTTTATTTTGTAGAATTTAATCACCTTTCCTGTTTAGGGGTTTCCCTAAACGATTAATACAACTTTTAAATTCAGTTGTTTAATTGATGCATTCGTGGTATTGTTATTCTATAGAAGAAAAGTATCTAACCGACGCAAGGTGGCTCCATCTTGGGCTGTGGGTAACTTACCCACAGCCGTTTAAGCACAGTGATATTTTACGTTGAACGACAATTTATACATCCCTTTGGCTTTCAAATATATTCTTTTTGTGTGAGAGTTCCAAATAAAGGTATATCAAGAAAAGCGCTTTGGAAGCTGGAACGCGGCTTGGAAAGTTGTGTTTCAAATTGGGGAAACTTGTATCGAAACACTTCATACTTTCAAGAATATAACAATAAGAAGAATCGATATAATTGCCAATGAGACAACTATTATATACCAGAATCCAAATGACGTGGAATTAAACCACTATCGGTCATCGTACGGATTTCAACAATGAGCATACAACCAAACTGATAGTCAGCAATATTTGTACCATCAGTTGATGTTAGCTTTATTTTTTTACCACTGAATTTAATTTGGAGTTTAAAGTTTTCCAACTATTATATGGTAAAAACAAAAACAAATTCCTCCGCTTTAAATGCCCCAAAAAGGCGCAAGCCAAAGCCGACCGTGCGAGGACTGTAAAGACAGTCAAGGTCGTTATAAACTCCCATCATCATCAATTTCCGGAAATTAGAATATTTGCTCCTTAATTTTATATTTCAGTCATTTGTCAACTTAATGAGTGTCGTTTGCTCTTGTTTTACTTTTGTATACACATGGAAAAAAGTATTACAACACCTAATTAAAATTGAAATTAAAAAAACACTCTTTATTTTTTTGTGATATAATTTGGTAAAATAGAAGTAATTAAACATTATTTAAGTATCACCTGAGTTTAATCAATAAATATCGGCTCGATAAGTTTTTATCTGCACATGCAGCTACTGTACCCGTAAACAGCAAAACAGCTGTTTTTATCCTCATTGTTTTCAACACTTTAAATAACCAAGTTTTTAAAGTTATGTGATTGACACCTTGTAATGGGTCCTTGACAACTCTTAACTGCGGCAAAATGGCATATTATCAGCATAAGAGAAGCAGGGATGTCGTTGTAACAACTGAACGTATTGTTGGTCATCACCATTCCACTATAAGTCGTTTTGAGAATAAAAATCAGGCAATAAACGTTGTTAAAGACCTTCCGAGATAATGAAGACCCCCCATACCATTTGCTAGGGAAAATCAAGCATAATGAAGGTTGGTCAAAAGGAAACCCATTGCATACAAGACAATCCTAAAAAGAGAGTGGTGGCCATCCAGGAAGCTTTTAACAAGAACTGTTCGGGATCGACTCATCGCTACTGGTTATCGTGCGATAAGACCATTTCGGAGACCTTTGCTAACGAACAGACACACACTTTTCCGTATCCAATGAAGTGCAGAGCTCGCCAAAGTTGGAAATTAGCATCGTGGAGGAAGATCCAATGTTCAAATGGAATTCGGTACATCTTCCTTGGACCGATCGTAGCCCGGATTTGAACCATATCGAGCATATTTGGGACACTATTTGGCGAAAAGTGCGCAAAAGGACACCCCAGTTCAAACACATCATGAAATAAACAATGCCCTTCATCAGAAATGGTTGCTGCTACCTTAGCAACAAATTAGTCGATTTATGGCAGCAATCAGAAGACGTTTAGATGCGGTTATCCGTTTGAATGGAGGCTGCGCACAAAGTACTAATTCTTTGGCGTATAACAATCAACCATGATGTGAAGTTGTGAACAGTCATCTGAAGATTAATTTTGAAATGTCTGACATTGTAAAGTTCGACTACAATAAAAGTTGTAAAATGCATTTTTTTGAACAAATAACACTTTATTTTGTTATTAAAATTGTTGTTATATAAATCATTTTTTTTCAAACATTTTTTGTTCGTTTCAATGCCAATGTTATCATAAACTATGTTTCAATAATATTGTACACATATTTTATTATATTTCATCCAAAAAAAGAGGCTGAATTTTCAAGTTTTAAAAAATCAAGGTGTTGCAATACTTTTTTCCATGTGTATATATATTATATGTATAGTCTACCCTAGAATATCCCGTGAATTTGACTAAAGTTTAAACACAATTCCATTGATAAATTTCAACAACATGAATCGATCATAATTTTATAGCTCGTTCCACAAAAATAATTGTCAGAGTAGTTCTGGCGTAGGTCAACGTTATTCATCATATTTTCTCTTTGCGAGCACTTTTCTTACTTTGATGTCATTTAAAAAGGAAAGCATGGTATATATGACTTTAAAAGCCCTTTTACAATAATCGTGCCAATGAAATAAATTATTTCCGTGACTGATTATTGTTCTTCAGAAAGGCAATTTTAATGACTGAATATCTTTTTGGAATTTAAATATATTAAAAAAAGAATACATTTAATTTGCCGGATTAGATAATTGTTACTGATACTATTTCACTACGCTTTAATGTATTACAAAATTGCAGGAAGTAAGCACATAGGTCTACACGTTTGACGCAATATTGTCCCCTGATTTGCTTGTTAAATTACTAGGTTTAATAGTCAAAGATTAAACACAATCACAATAATTACATTTAGTGGCCTCATTCATGTGTTGACTTACATAAATGAGATCAGCAGAATTAGTGTCTAGATATTTGTTGGTTATTTGTAGTTTTGTCATTGGGTTGCTGTCTAAATGAACCCAAAAAGGTCCGGATGTAGCCATTTCTAAAAGGGGTTCCAAACCGAGTTTAAGGGATGGGGTCCAACTATATGTCCCCATTCAAATAATATTGAGAATGGAAATGGCGAATATGTCAGAGACAACACCACCAAAAGAGCAGATAACAGCCGAAGGCCACCAATGGGTATCCAAATGAATAGATCGTCAAAATAAGGGGGTTCAACCCCCCGGAAGCCCCACTGGACCTCCACTAACAAATGATCAACATCCCGGCCACCTCTCCTTAAATCGTTGGATACTTGATACTGTGACTTATCTCATATAACTATAATTAGGTTTAGGCGTTGAGCAATTTCGGCTCTATAAAGTCTTCTTGAATAATGTCCTCAGATATCTTGAATGACCAGAATTGTTTCGGTCAAATAACGTTATTGAAACAAATGATGATTTAAAACATATTAGGAATTCATATGAAAAAGGTTAAATCCAATACGAATACGTATTCTGTCAACAAGGGTTTGTCTTGGCGCTTTATTCAACGTGTGTGTGTGTTAGTGGGGGTTAGGTTTTGGGTGGATGTGGGTTTGTGTGTGTGTGTTTCTGGTGTGTGTGTGTGTGTTTCTGGTGTGTGTGTGTGTGTGTGTGTGTGTGTAAAGGGGGGAGGTAGTTGTTGACTGAGAATGCTCTCTTTCCATTTCATTACCCATCATTTAAAAGGTTGATTTGACCACGAAATTTCATACTGTCATTTAAAGTTCGCTTCTTAATGGAAATCAAATACACCTAAATATTGATGGTACAGTATTGCATCGCACCGCACTGTATGTATTCAAGTTTAAATTGATCGGCTTTTAATGTAACAATTGGTAAACTACATTTATAATTAATAAACTTTTGAAAAAGTTTTTTAATTATGAAATGTACTATCTATTTAGTAATATAATCACTTGAATAAACTATCATGGATTCGGAAGTTACAAATGTACTGACATTGCTAAAATTACCATTATTTTGTTAATAAATAATAACTACATGTTCTTACCTGATTTTAAAGTTTTAAACAAACTGGATTTATTCCTAAACCATGCAATAAGTTCTTGACACTCAAAATCTGTTCTTAAACTTTCTGGTTTCTCGATAACAGAAACAACTTTTTCATAAAACGATGGCATTCTATTGTTTATGTGTTTTATACTTCAAAGTCTTGAATAAGAAAATCTATCATTTATTCACCAGGCTTTATATTTAATACCTGTTACATTCCACGAATAACAAAAGTAAAATCTAAATCTATTTCTCATGCTCTTATAAAGTATAAGAAATAATCAATTCCTCTCGATTCTGTCTCCAAATTATAGAAGCGGATTAGACCCCGTTGCCATGTGACTGTTTTTCTTTCCTTATTAAACAACAAGGGTCATCAACAATTGTGATCCCTCTCGATAACACAAACATAAGTGAATTAATTGTCCTGCAGAACATTTACATCTCTATATAATGGAAAATAATAAACTCGGCCATAAATTTTGTCATAAAGGAAGCTTGTATCCTAGATAACAACAATGCTGCATTTAACTCCAACCCTTTGTAGAAAAGGTAGTAAATGATACGGCTCTCGAGTCGTTGCTTATTACATTGATTTAATTATTACAATCCGACTTAAATTCCCACTAATACCATTTCACTGCTTCGGCAACAAAACAATTGGGCTTGTTGTGGGCACTACTGCAATACTGCAACTGATGTAAACAATGTTTAAGGTTTTATGCGTCTTATCAATGCATATCAAACAAAGTAGTCATGATTATTGACATTCAAAACCTGAATTTTTAATGTCATTTTCGGTTGAAATATTTCAAATCTATTGAAAAGAACATATACTAACAAATTTGATTTCAAATTAATATTTACAAAAAGTTGAAATATATTTTCCAGCTTATGGAGATCATCCTTTTTTGACGTGATTTTACTTTTAAAATGTTTATAAAAACGCACTGACTTTATCACCGGATTAAATTGTTCCTATACAATTTCATCTTTATTTATATCTATTGATGGTCCTTTAAAAACATTCACCGATCCAAACAGATGCGTGAATACAATATTCAATGAGGCTTGATACGAGAATGTTTCAATATCAAAGCCAATGATGTGAATATTGTAGAAACCAAAGTCACTTCGTTACAGAATATTATTTATTTTAATCAAATTGTTTATATGCATGACGACCAAACTTGATTAAAGTCACATATTTTTTGTATGCAAGACAACAGTTTGTCATATAATCATTACTGATGATTACTTAAAAAAACTCGAAGAGGAGGAAATACTGAATCGTAATTTATTTCAATACAGTATTGAGAGGAAAATGGGTTTTAAATCCTTTCTGTTTTGCATATTTTTCAGTTGTAAAGGCACATGTATTGTACTTTTTTAAAAACATTACCACTGTGACTTAATGATTTCGTGCAATACAGGTTTTTAAAAATCTTCTAAACTTTCAAAAATATGTCTTTACCAAAAAAAAACCAGGCATCAATTAAAATTTAGATAACAAAAATCTAAAATGTGATTTATTTGGGGTATTTTTTCACAAAATAATTAAAACCACTTGTCAACAAACGATGCATTAATAATTCTTCCAGTATAGATAGGATATGTTTGTCAGGAATTAACTATTACTTTCAACTTACAGATAGGGGGTGTTTGGCAGGTATTAAACAGGTATGATTCTTAATGAGGCAAGATTACCATGGTGTATTTATAGCTGTCAAATCAAAAATCTATAGAAAGACCAAACAATATACAAAATAATGTTCTAAAGTTCAAAATCAACTATGGTATAGTTTTATCCCATGATCGTTTACAATAATTCGCGAGGTCATCTAGTTTAAGGTTTCAACTTTTAATACTTTCGCCTGCGTAATTTTGTCTAAAATTATTAACTTGCACTTTTTTTTCAAACCAGTTAATATGATACTAAACAGTGCCCACAGCTCGAATGAAAGGACCAAATGAACGCATATTAGCCACTGAGAAGCAGAGACAATCAAACAGATCCAACCTTCATCACTAACTATTCTAGTTGATAATATCTTAGCTAGTTTTGGCAAAAAAAAATATAAAGGGAAGGGATATTTGTTATAAGTATTGTTGTTGTCACTACATTTGATTTTTGATTTTTTTCAGATTTTGTACATTTGAAATGTACGATTTATCTGCAGAAATAACTCTTTCAGTTGTGGTTGCTGCAAGTGCAATGCTTTGCCATGACGGGTATAGTCGGTATATTATTGTCCCATTTGTATTCCGGAATGTTACTTTTCAAATCTATATAAAAACAAATGCTTCTCATACATGATCATATGTCGTTAGAGACGATATCGGGGAGAAATGGTATACCTTTAGAGAGAAGATGTTATAAAATATATTTCAAAATTTCCAATTTACACAATTGGATCCGAAATTCAAAATATAAAGAGTGCATTTCTTTCTAACCAAAATTTTGTAAAATTTGTGTGGCGTTTGTTGTTGTTTTCTAAACGCTACATACGAAGAAACAAATACATCGTTCAATCAGTGTTTACTGACCCTGTTTGAACTTTTAATTATGCATGCACATGTTGTTGGTAAACAGACTTTTTACAAACGTAAAAAAAAACATCGTTTAATCAGTGAGGGTGAAGTTAGAAACAAATGTTGCGTTTGTTCTAACAAACGATGAACGACGAACTGTAGACGCATTTTTAGCGAGTTTGTCAAAGTTTGTGTAAACTTTGCAAACGAATGTTGGAAACAAATGATCAAAACATGTGCGCTTAGCCGTTTGCATCGTTTGTGTTAGAAAAAAATGCACCAAAGGCTATGTAAATATATATACATCGACCTTAATTGGTTTCTTTTATAGTATGTTCCATATACATACAGTTTACTTAATATTTCAAAAATTAAAAAATACTAAAGCCTTAACATGTGATTTATCTCCCTTGTTGTATGGCAGTTTGTTTACACCGGCTCCGTAAAAAAATGTAGACAGTAACTATTATAGAAGACTCTGAGCGGTATTATGGTATTTAAATGGTTTGTTAGTCCCAAATGGCTTCACCACAAGAGACCTGTCAACCAAAGAAAAAGAAATCACGAACTAAAAGCAAGGATAAAAACGAGCCAAACGTGGGTGTGTTTGATTTGTCCGCCATTGCATACTCACAACAAACATTTCCAATGAACAATAACATGTCTAGCCAGCCTTACATGAATAATATGAACAATATGACTAGTAACTATCCAAATATGCCTATGCAAATGATGGCTTCTCCTTTTGTTACTTCACCGACCCAGCAGATGGTACCCCCTTTTTTCCATGCCATACACCAGCACCGGTAGTTAACCCTCCATTATGGGCAACTGATTTAATGTCTAAATTTGATGCGTTATCAGTAAAAATGAACGGTATTGATGACATTAAAAGCTATGTAACTAATATTGACCAAAAAGTGACCGATATGCAAAGTGATATGGTTCATCTCTCCAAACGTGTAAATGAGGTAGAAAATAGTCAATCTTTCATTTCGAAATCATTTGAAGAGAACATAAAAATGCACGAAAAAACAAACAAAAAAGTGGAAACAGATTTGAAGAAACTTACCTACGACTTTGCGTCACTACGTAAAGAATTTAATTCCATGAAAACCGAATCTAAAAATCTAGCTGAATCCAAAGAAAACTTGAATAAAATTGCCAAAGCAAATGAAAGGTTAAACAGTGATTTAGAAACAATCCAGCGCGAATCAATGCGTGACAATTTATTATTTCACGGTATAAAAGAGGTTACAGAGGAAAAATGCGCTGATCTCGTTAAACATGTGTGCGAAAATAACCTGGCGATCCATGATGATCTTTGTATAAAAGCTGCATTCCGACTTGGAAAGAAGGCTGAACCGTCAAACGAACATGATATTGGGCACGAGCGTTCGAGGCCAATTCTGGTGAAATTTAACGATAGGCAAAAACGTGATGGTATTCGAAAGAATAGTTATAAATTAAAAGGGGAGTCTATTTCAATTACGGATCAGTACCCAAAGTCAGTGGTGGACAAAAGAAAATCCCTTATTCCGTTGTTAAAAAAAGCTAGAGAGGCTGATGTTAAGGCAGTGTTAATTCGGGATAAATTAGTTATTGGAGATGTAGTTTATTCAGGTGGGCCAATTGAAGTGGCCATTGAAAACGCTAAAAAGAGGAAATTGAAAAAACAAACAAGTGAGTCTGTAAATATTGAAAACGATACCGTTGCCGCCGGTAGTGAAATTCATAGTGATATGATCACGGCATAGGATCCGTCGGAAATTTCAGTTACAAATATCAAATGTTTATCATGGAATGTAAATGGTGGGTTTGAGGCGAAAATTAAAGATGTAAAATTTAAAAATTTTGTGTGCACTTATGATATTGTGTTTTTAGAAGAATGTTGGATAAATAATACATGTGATGTGGAAATTGATGAGTTTATTTGTAAAGCAATCCCATTGTCAAAAAAGAAATATAAACAAGGTTGTGGTCTCTTTGTAATGATTAAAAAATCAATTGCTTCACATGTGAAAATAATTGAAATATCTTATGAAACATTTGTATGGATGAAAATATCTAAAGAACTAACTGGTACTGAAAATGACTATATAATTTGTAATGTATATTTACCACCATATAGATCTTCCTTTTTCAAGGTACATGATGTGGACTTATTCTATGAACTGGAAACACAAATCATCAAGTACTCAGATGAATGTCCGAATATTTTTGTTTTTGGTGACTTTAATGCAAGAACTGCTCATTTAAATGATTTTGTAGATAATGATTTATTACATGATAGTATTTTGGATAGGGTTGATGAATTGTTTGCTTATGTTGCTGACGAGACTTTACCAGACCGGAGTAATCCTGATCCTGGAACTAATGACTATGGAACAAAACTCATCAACCTTTGTAAATGTAGTGGTCTCCGAATTCTTAACGGCCGCCATGAAGGTAGTCTCGCTAATGATTATACATACAGTGGCCCAAAAGGTATGAGCGTAATAGACTATTTATTAACTAGATCAAGTAATTTCGACATTGTGTCAAAATTCATAACTTGTAATTTTACTACATACAGTGACCATGCACCTTTGCATATTCAATTCAAGACTAATTTTTCTATTAAATGTAATGGTGTACAGTCCAATTTTGTGGATGCTGAAGCATCCAAATTCTTTCGATGGAATGAGGAATATAAGGATATGTGTCGTAATGCACTTTTAATAAACTCTGACAATATAAAGTCGACACTCCAGAATATAGAAGCCGAGTCTCAGGATGAAATGGATTCATGTGTGAACGATTTTACCCATCAGTTCATTGACATTATGGCGCCATTTTTTCAACAAAGTCAGAAAAGTGGTACTGAAATGAAACGAAATCATAAGCAGCACTATAAGCATATTGATAAGCCTTGGTTTGATATACAGTGTAAAGAACTTTATGTTAATTACTGCAAAACTTTATCTATATTTAATGGAAATAAATCAAAGAAAAACCATATTGAATTAAATCGTGTGAAGAAGACATATAAAGACTATGAACGTAAACGTAGACGTATATATATGCGACAAGAAGGTGATACCCTTTGTAAATTAAGGAAGAACAATCCTAAGAAATTTTATTCTGTATTCAAAAAAAGGAGAAAGGTCAACTGTGATCTAACAGTAACTGATTTTTTTAGATATTTCAAAACTCTAGTATCTGATAGTAAAGAGCACAACAGAAGACCAGAAATGCCAGATAATGTGTGTATTTTTGAAGAACTGGATATGGATATAACCATTGATGAACTTATTAAAGCTATACATGACTTAAAACGCGAGAAAAGCCATGGTCCAGATGGTTTGTTAAACGAATTTTTCATTGAGTTTAAGGACCTTGTGCTGCCTTATATATGTACTATTTTCAATGCCGTTTTGAGCTCTGGATATTTTCCGTCCACTTGGTCTGATGCTATTCTAGTGCCAGTTTTTAAATCCGGGGATGCGAACGACCCAGCAAATTACCGTGGTATAAGTCTAGTCAGCAATCTAGGTAAACTATTCACTACTATTTTGAATAGTAGATTATTAAAATGGGCATCAATGAACGATATTTTATCTGATGCACAATTTGGTTTTCGTAATGGTTACAGTACAGTAGATGCTGTGTTTTGTTTATATTCTGTCATACAAAATTCTTTTTGTAAAGGTAATAGATTATATTGTTGCTTTGTTGACTTTTTAAAAGCGTTTGATACAGTTGATCGTCTATGTTTGTGGTACAAGATTTCTAAATTAGGAATCAGAGGCAAATTGCTTAATATTTTAAAATCAATGTATAACAATGTAAGATCTTGTATTAGATTTGATGGGTTTAATTCAAAATACTTTTCTAATAATCTTGGCTTAATGCAAGGGGAAGTTCTTTCCCCTATTTTATTTTCATTTTATGTCAATGACTTTGAGAATGAATTTATTAATAATGGTAACTGTGGACTTGAATTTCAGGACATAACACTTTTTTTATTAATGTATGCTGATGATATGATTTTGATGTCAGAATCAATCCAAGGCTTACAAAATATGTTAAATACTTTATCTGGTTATACTGAGAAATGGGGTCTTTCAGTTAACACAAAAAAAACAAAGATAGTAGTTTTTCGTAAAGGTGGGAAAATTAGTCTTACTGAGACATGGATTTATAATGGTAAACCATTAGATATTGTAGATCATTTTTGTTATCTGGGTGTGTTATTTCATTATAATTGTAAATTTTATATTACTCAAAACCACTGTGCTGAACAAGGCAGGAAAGCTATGTTTAGTATGAGGAAAAAGGCATTATCCTTATACCTGAACACTGTTACTTCTATAAGTTTATTTGACACTTATGTATGTAGTATTTTAATGTATGGTTGTGAAGTTTGGGGTGTTCATAGAGCACCAAATGTAGAAAAAGTTCATTTGGACTATTGCAAAACATTACTAGGTGTCAAGAGGTCCACTTCTAATGTAATGGTTTATTATGAATTAGGAAGATTTCCATTGTTATATGAGCGAAATTTTAGGATGCTCAAATTATGGACTAAAATTCACGGTAGTGAAAATTGTATTATAAAGTCTTGTTACAAAGAACTAGTAGCAAATAGCAATAAATGTAAAAATTGGGCAACTTGTATTAAAACAATTTTATATGATCTTGGTATGAATTATTATTGGGACAACCAATGGGTACTTTGTTTGGATAGTTCATTTTTACAATTAACCAAACAACGAATATATGATCAAGCTAAACAAGAGTTGCATTTCATGCTTGAAACATCACCAAAGTGTAGATTATATAAGTATATTGTGTCAAATGTAGAATTACAATTTTATTTACAAAAATGTATTCCTGTAATAGCTCGTAAATGGATAACGAGAATTCGCCTATCCTCACATAATCTATGCATTGAAACTGGTCGTTTTTATGGAATAAGTAGAAATAGTAGAATGTGTATTATGTGTGATAAAAATGTAGTAGAGGATGAATTTCATTTTATTTTACAATGTACAAATTATAATGATATACGTAAAAAGTTTATCAAGAAATATTATTGGACTAGACCATCAACTTATAAATTAATACAATTGTTTTCTGTTGAAAACACTAAGGAACTCTGTAATTTAGGAAAGTACTTACTCTATGCATTTAAGTGCAGGAATAATATTTAAGACCTATGTTTATTATATGTAGTCTGAAACTCACAAACTGTATAATATGTAACTGATATTTCTGACGTTTGTTATTTATGTGTATGTTAATGCTATACAACTTGTAAACTGTATATTTATGCATATTATACCGATAAACTGTATTGTTTAAGGTAAATAAAGAATTGAACTTGTTATAATTAATTTGACATATTTTTGACAAAAGCTTGGTAATTATTAACTCCATGAAAGCTGTTTAATAGATCTATTGTCCAAATCAAGGATTTGTATAGTGACACCATACAAATCCCTGTTCAAATTAACTTATACTATTTTTGATAATTCATTTTGATTGACATAAATTAAAACAAAATTATGAATTAAGAATAACCAATAGAAAAACGTACATTTGACCATCCATCCCACATGTCCATTATATCACTCTGAAATTATCCCTTTTAGCAATTCTTGATTCGAGGTTTAAATCTTGATATTTATAACTTTAAATTCCTGAAAGAATAATGAATGCTTAGCAAAAGATGCTGAGTTGTATCCATTGGGCCGTCTCATTACTCTATGAGCTGATCATGCGATTCCGTTTGTTTTTATTCTCTAGCTTTAAACCCGGGCTTGGCATGTGAAAACATATATGAGGGTCTGAATGGGGGGGGGGGTCTGTTCTGTTATTCTGTAAACATTTAATTTTCATCCTTTTTTTCTCTAATCTTCCAAAAATTAACCCCTTTTTTCTCTAATCTTCATCTTTTTTGCCTCTTATTCTCTAATCTTCATATTTTAAGGGCATTACTCTTTAATCATTTAACCCCATCCAAACCCTCATACATTTCGAAGTACCGCAGGTTAAATATTTGCATCCAGATCCGTTTTCTTCCGCATTAATATTTAACTAAAATAATAAGTTGTGCAACAACTAAAAAGAAAACTGTTCTAAAAATCAGCTGGAACTTAAACATAAATATTTACTGTTTCCATGCAGAGATAAGCCATCAATTTTCCTTAAACCAAATAGAAATATTACAGATTCTTGTTTTCACGAAGTTGAAATGAAAGATTTTGGCTTCAGTTTTCAGTTCGTCGGATTAAATGAGAATTGTTGTCTCATTATTACAATTTTTCTATATCTGTAATATACAAGCACTTATGATATATAACAACATTTGAATTTCATATTCAGATTTTACGACTGGAACTGTTTTAAAAAGAGTCAGTTAGGTTACAGGTGCGCATTATGATTTTGTTTAATATTTCTTTTGAGCCCGCTTTAATATTTAGATTATTCGTACACGGGTCATTTTTAAAAAATGTCGATTTTTCAGTACACCCATGCTAATTTTTTTTTTAATTTCTAATGGAAATTTCTGTTGTAATGGTTTAAATGAAAGCTTGTCGGATTTGTGATTCAGAACATTAATAATAAACATACCTTACATCTATTTTGATAAGATTAAACTGCATTTAAGGCCGATTTTGGGGGTATTTGTGTGCGTACAGTGTCATTTAGTCGGAAAAAAATAGAGTGTACTTTTTTTCATGTCTATGCTGTTACCAACAACTTTGATTAATTACACCAACAGTATGCTTGTAAAAAGTGCAATAACGTGTTGGAAACCAAATTCACAATAGAAAACCATAATCACTTCACCAAAGGGAGTAGTTATTTCACAACAGCAATCAAAAACGAAGAACATTAGCAGGTGCAATACTAATATCGGAATTAAACAGGATATACAAAAAGGTAACAGGATAGACTTTTATAATTATATATAGTGATATATCAGTAACGCACGTTCCTGTTACCAATGAAATAAAGAGAAAAGTAAACTAACTTATGAGGGATTTACTTGATGTTGGGTTTATTTGAAAGGGTGAAAAAATGCCGAACAATTTAAATTGCTATTTTAGACTTGCATTACTGGTGGTAATTTTTACAACCTTTGAAACCCAATTTTTAGAGGCATTTTTCAGTACAACCTGGAAAATTGGCAAAAAAATCTATTATTTTACAGAATGAATTTATATATAGAAGTTTATTCTCTTGAAAACCATCTAATTGGCTACGTAAAACAAGCTTAACATTTTATCTAAACCCTTTCTTAATAACCCAAAATTTCTTTTGAAAATGGTAACAGGATAGACAAAATATTGTACCACCGATCACAAAATGTTTCAAGATATTGTTGTATGACATCATTAAGATTGCATCTTTTAATATGTTGTTCTTAAAGTACTGTTTGTTTTGATTTGCTTATGTCAGTAGAGGGTTGTTTGAATAAGTAACTTTTAAATAATGTTTTCAATTTCAAAATTCGACATTTTTTGAAAATGACCCATAGATCTACATGTGTATCATTTGTATTGTATTATATGAATATTTTGTGTGTATATTATACTTATTTATGTATGTTCATATGTTAATTTAAGCTTCCAAAATTAAACTATTGCTGGTTTATATCTTCTTTATTTGAAAGCCCCTATAACTGTTTCCGGAAGCCAGTACGTTGTTTATAAGCGTAAGTTGTAAAAAATATTTTTTTTCTTGTGAGTCGTGATCCGGAAAGTATTTCCGGGTTATTATCTGGAACTTTAATTGTTATAACAAATGAGATTTTCATTGAAACTTTTCCAAATGCCGCCTATCGCGAAAGCATTTGATTTTATTGTAATTGGAGGTGGTTCTGGTGGCTTAGCTTGTGCCAGACGTGCTGCAGAATTCGGTGTTAAAGCTGCCATTGTCGAAGAGGCACGATGGGGAGGAACATGTGTAAGTAAAAAACGAAATTGTCGCTTGATTTTATCAGGTCAGGAATAACCACCAATTGGTGGATTATACCTCAATTGACGTATAATCCACCAATTGAGGTATATTGGTATAGACCAATTGACGTATAATGCAATTTTTTTGTAATAAAATGCTAGTGTGCGATAGGAGCATGAATTTGCAACTTGCAACCTATTTTATGACCCTTATAATTTGAGTCCTCTGAAAGTTTCAGTTTTGTCAAAGCCTGCTGCATCTCTTGAGAATGCATGTGTACAGCAATTCTTTTGTTGAAACATTTGTACTATTGACCATGATTGACTTTTAATAATGAAAGTCAAGTATTAACAAAGAGCTCCATTCACCTGTGGAGTTGTACTCATGATCGCATGACTGCAAACAGTAATGATGTCCATTGACAGATGATTACAGGTAAATTTGTCAATCAAGAATTGACAAGATAACAATAGAAGAAACTGCAAATACAATTATTGATTAAATGCAATATGTTATGTCACTATACTAAACTAGGAATGTTTGACAAGTTTTCATACCATAATATGGTTTTAAGAAAACAATGCTCCATTTTGATAGAATAATTTCTTTTGAAAAACAAAGAATTATACACCAATTGGTCTATACCATTATACGTCAATTGGTGGATTATACGTCAATTGGTGGTTATTCCTGACCTGTTTATACCAATACGATTGAAAATTGTGAAAAAAATATGATTGTGAAAATGCACGGACACGACTGGAAACACCATTTTTCAATCTTTCAAGAACCATAACTCCTGAACGGTAAAAGTCAAAATCGTCATTATTGAACTTGACCTCCATTTTTTCATCAGTATCAACATATTAAAATTTGAAAAGCTTAGATTGAATGATTCATGAGTAAATGCAATAAAGTGAATGGAAACACCATTTTACGATCTTTCAAGAACCATAACTCCTGAACGGTAAAAGTCAAAATCGTCATTATTGAACTTGACCTCTATTTTGTCATCAGTAACAACATATAAAAATTTCAAAAGCTTTGGTTTAATGGTTCATGAGAAAATGCACGGACACGACTGAAAACACCATTTTTTAATCTTTCAAGAACCATAACTCCTGAACGGTAAAAGTCAAAATCGTCATTATTTAACTTGACCTCCATTTTGTCATCAAAAACAACATATTAAAATTTGGGAAGCTTTGGTAGAACAGTTCATGCGTAAATGCACGGACACGACTGGAAACTCCATTTTTCAATCTTTCAAGAACCATTACTCCTGAAAGGTAAAAGTCAAAATCGCCGTTATTGAACTTGACCTTCATTTAGTTGTCAGTAACAACATATTAAAATTTTAAAAGCTTTGGTTGAACGGTTCATGAGTTAATGCACGGACAACATTTGATTGCCGCCCGCCCGGCCGCCCCGACCACCCGCCGTACATCCCCAAATCAATAACCAACATTTTTGTAACAAAAATCCGGTTAAAAATCTTCTCCTCTGAAACTACTGCGCCAAATCTAACCAAACTTAGCCTACATAAACCAAACTTGGCCCAAATAAACCAAACATGGCCTAAATAAACCAAACTTGACCTAAATCATCCTTAGGGTATCTGGTTTAAAAATGTATCCGATGACCGCTTTTATAAATACAAATCAGACAATTTTGCTGGTGGTGATTATAAATTATTTAATACTTTCATCTAACATGTACACGTAATTCATGATATTTCCTTGAACACTGCATGTTTGGTGCCTGTTGTGGACAAAAACATGATACCGATATGATAGATATGACAGTTGTTATCCATTCTTTTGATGTGTTTGAGTTTTCGATTTTGCCATTTTATAAGGGACTTTCATTTTTGAATTTCCTCGGAGTTCAGTATTATTGTGATTTTTCTATGCCTACAATAAAGTACATGTCTTTTATGTAAACTTTTTTTCCAGGTAAATGTAGGATGTGTACCTAAGAAAGTAATGTTTAATACAGCAATGCATGCTGAGTTTATTCATGACCATAAAGATTACGGATTTGATGTGGACTATAAAGGATTTAATTGGGCGTAAGTAACAATATTGTGTTTTCATAATACACATTTGTTTTGTCTCATTGGTATCCTTACCACATCTCCTTATTTCACATTTTTTATTTGTAAAACTGAAAACAAGAAGGCAAACTTTTCACTGATCCCAACATTTTTACGTCAATATCTTTGTGCTGAGATAATCTATTGACATCTCATGTAAATTTTTGTGTGTACCCAACAATCTTGCCTTCAATATTTTATTGGTTATAAAAAAATAGATATTGATATGCATTAGTGCATTAACAATTTTTCAGAGGAAGAAAACAAGAATTGAATAATTTCCCGTCCATTCAGTTGTGAAATATTCAAAGATCAGAAAATGGTCTAGCCTAAAAAAAATATATCTAATATACATTTTGAACCAAATACATGTTTGTAAATATTTTTTTTGTCTTTTGCAGAGCCATCTAATTTTTTATTACAAGATATCACTTTAATCATGTTTATTTTTTTCATTTTAATTTTATGAAATAACAATCGTATACTTGCAGTAAAATAAAAGGTACAAGAGATGCCTACATCAAGAGACTGAATGGGATTTATGAATCTAATCTTGAAAAGGTATATAATTATATAATGTATAACAAAGTATTTATATTATATCCATTAATTTTAGCATGTTTATAAAAAACATAAATAAGGAGAAGGTTACAGCAAATAGAAGGATCCCCAATATTCAGTACATTATTTCAAGTTGAATATTTTGTTTCAAAATAATGCATATTTAAAAACATGTGAGAATTTGATACAGAACTATTTTTATCAATCTTTTACTATATATATACAACTGTAAAGTTTTCAACCCTAACAGACCAAGAACCTTTTTTTTGTGAAAGTTGATAGAATTATATATAATAGTATCAACCAATTTACTCACAAGGAGCTGCAACACTCCATTCTACTTCCTGTTTTAAAGTCCTCTCAGGATCCTCTAGCTTTTATCTTACTTTCTGTTTTTAAAGATCTTTCATGATCCTCTGGTTTTATCCTACTTCTGTTCTATTAAAGGATTCCAAACATAATCATTAATGTTTAAATAAAAAAGATTATTAACCAACTGTATACAAATGGAAAACTGAAATTTATGCTAATTAAGTCTTAAAAAAAACACTGATATTGAAATGGAAATGACATATTTCTTGTCTAGTCATTATAGCTATTACTGCATTGTACTGTGCTACATTGTTATATATAATGTCTGTTGAATCCTAGCATGTGAAATTTTATACAGATATAGGTTCCAATTGGTGTCTTATTTAACCACCACTTTTTATAGAAAATTAGAGAAGATATTAAGAGGCAATGGAAATCCATAAAGAAAGACAGACAGACAATTCCATGGCAAAACAATTATAGAATGACAAACAACAATCCATAAACAGTACATAGAAAATATGATTCTCAGGAACGATAGATAATAATTTGCTTATAGGCGAATTCAAAATTGTTTATACCTTTTTTATTTTTAGTCTAAAGTTGATAAAATAGAAGGTCATGCTATATTAACTGAGGATCGATGTGTACAGGTTGGAGGGCAGAAATACTCAGCAGAGCACATACTGATAGCTACTGGTGGAAAACCTATTGTCCCAACAAATATCCCAGGTAAATGATAGCTTCTGGTCTTATTGAAAATTGCAGGTATCAAACTTGATTGCTTTCCAATTTTCCCTGTATTATTTACTATTTGATAACATTTATGTAGATACTGTCAAATTCTATGAAATATTTGAAATCACCTATAGTTTTAGTTGAAGTATTGACTAAATGTAACCATTTCAGCATGCCATACTGAATACAAATGTGTAACGGGAGTGGAAGTTTCCACTGGCTTCGTTTTCCCGTTGTCTACCCAAGTTCTGGGATATTGGACAAAGTACGTAAAACTATGTAAATATAAACAAGATGTTTATTTTAAAGACATATATATGGTTGAACATACGATTACATGAATACATATACTACAATACGGTGGTAGCTAGTCTACTTTTCCTTATAAAGGTCCATATTTCCAAGCCAAACGATATGAGCGTCTGCTCATTTCAAATCCTAAGTGTAGACTGCCCCGAACCCAGTGAGTGACGTCATACTTATAGTTCCTAGGGACAACGAGCCTGGCCGGGCAGGATGTTGGGCACGTGCAAGAAGCAGGAAGTCCCGACAAACATAATTTCAGGGCTGGTCTCGGAAGAAAGAGAACCAATTTCCCCAAATAAATAGAATATAGACAAGTAAACAAAGTGACCACCATTACACATGTATTACTTTAAAGGTTATATGGTCCAAGGACACAGTTATCGTCCTTTGGTTTTCGTTGTCTACGAATATAGTCCCTTGTGTAAACAGTGTATAACTTGCAAGTTTTATTTGATACACTTTCCCAATTTATTTCTTGATATCAGATGCAAGAAATATTAAGTAGGTGGGTGTTAATTACATGTTAAAAAAATTTTGGTGCTGAATCTTTATGTTAAGTAGTGATTTGGGTCCAGTTCAAAAAGGTCAAATTTTATCAGGTCTGAAGCTGTCAAACTGGATTTTACAACCCCTTAACACAGAATTGTCAATGTTTTGATAAGATCTGGTAGAAGTTTCTATAATTTTGATATTATTTGTCTCACTGGTAGTACACTACACTGTAAAAATCTTTTTGAGAAAGAGCAGGTGCGATTTTTTTAATTTGAATTTATTGTCTAAAAGAAATGCACTACGAAATAACTGTGTTCTCAGGCCATAAACAGTTGGTTTCAACCTTTAAAAAGTTTTTTTGGGAAGATCAAATGCTTACATACTGAATATTAAACATCTCAAAAAATGTATTTAAAATTTTGTTTGATTTCCATTCTTTTTCACTTCTCATGCATTTCAGAACTTTGAGAACTCAGAAAAATTGCATTGACTTATCTTTTGTTTCCATCATCAAAATGTTCATCAGAGACTCATTTACATTATGTAAATACAAAAAAGAAAAATATCGATTAATGCAGATTTTTTTCCTCATTGAACTATTAAATGATTATACAGTGGAGTGTTCAATGCACTTGAAAAATTGGATTTTTTAAAAAAAAATTCTGTTGCATCTGACTTAAGTCTGCAGATTCATGTTGCATTGGAATTGACAAACTTATATTACCATATATAATTTGAAATGTTATACTAGTCCAAATAATAATGACGTCTGGCAAGGCTATTTTATTTTTTTTCTGGGATGCCTTCCTACAACGAAGGCGTCCCAGAAAAAAATAAAATAGCCTTGCCAGACGTCATAATTATTTGGACTAATGTTATACATATTAATTTAAAGCATTTTTCAGTATAAACTGTTAGACATTATATAGCAAGCAACTAAACCCAAAATTAGCTGATTAAAAAGATTTAGATTATTATTTGATATAGCACAATTCATTTATTCAAACTTGAAATGTTTCAATTTTTTTTTTCCACCACTGACCTCTGGCATAGCTGAAGTAAAGGCTATATTATTAAGGAAGAAAAAATAGCATAAAAAAAAAATCAGAATTGATATTAATAATAAATTTTGCTGTGTTAGGTGTTGTGGAATTGAAAACAACCTGGAAAGAAACTTTTTTGAAACTAGATGATGATAGTCATAGTCATTAACTAAAACTTGTTTTGTTTACATTCATCAGCTGCTGTTTATATACATCGTGTACCTCCTACATCACCTTATTAGTCATATCATTATTGCACATGTCTTTTCTACCGATCAGGCTGATCGGATGTTGCTGGTATAACACTAAGTTAAAAATTATTTTGAATTAAAAATGTATCAAAAAAACAAATGGGTTATTTCTAAAATGTTAAAGAATAGAATGAGTAAAAGCAAATTACTCCAAGAAGTTAGCAATGTTATTTGAACTCTTGTGAATAGTTGTATCATTGGAAATCATTCCACATTTCCTTATCTTTATATAAATATACCAAAATGCCTTTGCAACAGAGAATTCAAATGTGTTCACTTTGCTGGGATGGAATTGAAGATTAATTTCATTTACTCACTGAATGTAAAGTTTTAGAATTTTATAGAAATATCCTCTTTCATAATTTAAGTCATATAGTTCCATATTTTAATAGCATGTCTGATCAAGAAAATTCAAGTTTCATTAAGAAAAATAATGATACTGATATTTGTACTGTACGTGTGGCTGGAATATGTGTGATAGAAACAATCCTTTAATAATGTTGTCAAGAATTGTTGAAATGTTAAAGAAGGTTATTGTTGTTCTGGTTAATATAGTATGAATAACACATCTCCATAATCAATGATAATAGTAGAACACAAATATTTTTCTCTTATTTATCATTGAGTAAATAAGCCTCTGTATGTTTGTTTTTGTTTTTGTTAATTATTTGAAATTATATTTTGTAAATATCAGCTGATATCATTGATGTATTGGAAGTAACACCAAAACAAATTATGGTTTTGTTTGAATTGATTTGTACTAAAAAAAAGAATGTATAACATATATTACATTTGTACTTGTAATAATTCAAAAAATGATGCAAAGAATTTTTTCCATTTTGATATTCATTGAAATAAAAAAACAGGCATTGCGTTTGGTAATGTTTTTTTTATATTGGAAATGAAGTGAAGATAATCTATTTCCAGTGTGAAAAATTAGGCTTTCCTAAATACCTTTTCTTACTTCAGGTGCAGAGCATGGCATTACAAGTGATGGTTTCTTTGAGTTGGAAACTTTACCAAAGTAAGTACATGATACTTTTCATATCTGCTATATCTGATGCAAAATAATATGTTTATTTTGATTGTCAAAAGTGACATTTTCAGAAATATCAATTGTTTTCTTTAAAGTCAATTTGAACTTTAAATACCATTTTAAAATTTAGAATACGAATGATTGACATATTGACTTTAAAGTTCACAGATAATATTGATATTTGTTATTAAATGATTTTTTTTATGAATATAAGAATAAATATTTATGAAAGGAGATGCAGTGTAAACATATGTCAATGGTATTTTATTTTACTAAATTCTCCAAACACAGAAAAACAATTATGACATAAGACAACCACTTACTTTGTTCCTTAATTTAATTGCTGTTCAAAGATCTGTAGTTTTTATATCCTCGTCTTTCTGGTCTTTTCAAGGTTAAAAACATCTCAATTTTAAAAATGGATAGGGTTGGTTTTTTAGCTCACCGTTCCAAAGGAACTGTGAGCTTTAGCCATCACTTGGTGCCCGTCGTCGTCTGTCATCATCAGTTGTCAACGTCGTCCGTCTGGTGTAAACTATTTCAAACATCTTCATCTCTGAAACTACTCAAACAATTCCAAATAAACTTAATCTGAATGATTCTTATAATATCTAGAATAAAGTTTGTGTATTATTTTTTGTTTCGTCAAAAAACATGGCCGCCATTGCTAAAAATAGAACATTGGGGTAAAATGCAGTTTTTGGCTTATATCTCAAAAACCAAAGCAGTTAGAGCAAATCTTACATGGGGTTAAAGTGTTCTATCAGCCCTGAAGTTTTCAGATGAATCTAATAACCCATTGTTGGGTTGCTGACATTAATTGGTAATTTTAATGAAGTTTTGCAGTTTTTGGTTATTATCTCATGAATCTTGAATAGTATTAATGATAAAGATAAACTGTAAACAGCAAATATGTTCAGCAAAGTAAGATCTACAAATAAGTTTTTATGACAAAAATTGTCAATTGACCCCTTAAAGAGTTGTTGTCCTTTAAGTCAATTTTACACAATTTGTATATCCTGTTTTCTAACTTTAAAAATTCTTCTTTTCTGTTCTGGAACTGCTGAACCAATTCCAACCAAACTTAAGCTGTATGATCCTTAGGGTATCTAAAATAAAGTTTGTGTTTTATTTTCTGTTTCATGAAAAAACATGGCCGTCATGGCTAAACATACATGTAGAACATAGGGGTAAAATGCAAAAAAAACTGCATTTTCAAACACTTATTAATATACATTAAACCAAAAAAACACACTATGATGAAATTGGACACTTAAACTCTTAAACGAAAGATAAATGCCAAAAAATCAAGGTGAGCAATTCAGGCTCTTGACAGCCTCTTGTTAAAGTTTAACCTGCCACATACACTTGCTATTTATGATCATAAAAAAAACCACCAAAGAAAACAACCTGGTAGTAAGAGAATTTGTCATTATAATATTTGACTGTTTAGTTGTCTTTTTCAGGAAGGTGGTAGTTGTTGGAGCAGGTTATATTGCAGTTGAATTAGCTGGTATATTTAATTCATTGGGATCAGACACATCCATACTTATCAGGTTTGATGAGGTATATTTCTTGTATAACACTTATGTCATTAAATTATGATCAGGTGAAAAACATTGCACATAGTTCACTTTGAAACCCATGGCAAATCATAGTTTAATTTAATCTGTTATCCATTTGTTTGATTTGTTTCAGCTTTTTGATTTTGCCATTTGATTATGGACTTTCCATTTTGAATTTTCCTCAGTGTTCAGTATTTTTGTGATTTTTCTCTTTTCTTATAAACTACTCAATAATCATATTTTCTTCATCTTGTTTTGATATATCTTCCAAAATAAGTTAACTAATTCTCTGGGAATGATGTGTGAAAAATCTTCTACAAACAAGCCTCGAAGGATGCCTTTCAGACAGAAAACATGAGGGCTAGTGGCAATCTTTTATTCTGATTGGTCATTGTAAAACTATGAGAATTACAAGGCAAAATGTTATGAAACTTTTAGGGATTGATGAAAACAAAACCTTCTGTAATTTTATTTATTAGAACTATCCTCGACTGAACATAACACAAACATCAACAAATCAATCAGTCAAGTTAATAAGCTTCTAATGAGCAATGAAGAAATGTATTTGCAAGGTTCATAATAGAGGCTCTATGGAGCATTTAGTTTTATTTTGAACAAAAAGTTATATTGCAATAACTTTTTCTTACAGGTTGGATTTCTCTGCTGTTTTTTTATTCTAAAAGTGTAGAAAAGAGTTCTGACCTGTAGTTGCTTACCTCAAATTCATTTGTTATCTGTTGGATAGTTTTCTCATTGGCAACCTACCACATCCCCTGAGTTTTATACAGTCCTTAGTTTTCATGTTCCAGTTTTTTTAATCCATTTTGTATGTAGTTTTCATAGACATCTCTATCTAAGGTTTATTGTTTTTAATATTTTACAAATTTAATGTACAGCATTAATGATTTCTTAGCTGTAAAAGAACCAATGGAGTTCATGTATTTAACTGATCTGATTAAAAGACATTTTTTCCCCTGCTGAAACCATTGGACCAGATTAAACTAAACTTGGTGGTAGGCATCTTACAAGTGTTATTGAAGTTTCTACCTGTATGTTTCTTCTGTTACTTCAGCAGGATCACTAATATTATAAATGAAAAAAATGGAAAGATTTAGCTAATGAAGAAAACTTCAAAATTCAGATGCTTTTTTACTAAAGTATTTGAAAAATATGATCTTGTATGTGTGTTTTTTTTCTGTAGGTACTGAGGGCATTTGATCCTACAATAAGTACAAATGTTACTGTAAATATGGAACAGGGAGGAGTCAAGGTCATGAGAAGGACACAGGTAATATTTAACTTTCTAATCTTTAACAGGTGAAAATTGAAATAGATTTTCACTAGATCTATCCAGAATGTCAAGGTCATGAGGAAGACACAGGTAAGATTAAACTCTTCAACCATAATCAATTGAAAATTGAAATAGATTTTCTCAAGCTACATTAATCTAGAAAGTCAATGTTTAAATATTTATCAGTAAATAAGATTTATAAATAAATAAACAGACTCTATCACACAATGACATCATCATCAAGTTTTCCAAACTATACAAAACATTGATATATGACATAGAATAAACACTGATCATTGAAACAGGCACACACATATTATGCATGGATAAACTAGTGGTTTTTTTTGTGGTTGTTAGAGATGATATATTTAACCAGTCATGTCTAGTCTATATTTTTGGTGGATGTTAATTTTTTTGGTATCAATCTGATGAGTTTAAAAAAACGCTTTTCATCTAATTTTGCAGTTTGTTGCTGTTGCACCACTGTCCCTGGTTGTTAGTGGAGTTCTCATAAATATGTTTAACACCGCCACATTCTTTATGTGCCTGTCCCTAGTCAGGAGCCTATTGTTCAATGGTTGCATGTCAATGGTTCAAGCTGTCATTTATATTTGTAAATAGACAACTTTCGAGTTCGATGCATTTCCGTCAAAAACTCTGGTTTTAGTGAAAGTCATTTGTGCGTTTAGGGGCGTCGTCACTTCCATTCCAATGTTGAGCGAGTGGTTGGAAAACTATAATTCTATATTGTAAGAATTATTCGGCAAATTGAATTCTCAAAATTGACAATCAGCATTGCTGTCATTAGGGAATTGTCATTAAGTACCTACAGAACAACCATTATTTCTAGTTTATCATGCACAATGACGATCACTAAGACGCTTGATGAACGTAAATAGTGCAGGGATACAGGCGACCCCCTCTATCTGGTAAATGACGTCATAAAGACGTGTATAATTGACGAGTTTTTTCCGGTGACGGATGAACTCGAAAGTGGTCTATTGTTTTGTTATAAATTAGACCGTTAGTTTTCCCAATTGAATTGTTTTATATTTATTGTTTGGGCCTTTTAAAGCTGACTATAAGAACTTTATTAATCTAATCAAGAACCTATATATACAGGATAAGTTTTTCTCACTGTTGAATACTGTACTGTTGCCTATAATTGCTTACATCCACTTTATTTGAATTTTGGTGGACAGTTGTTTCATTGGCAACCATACCACATCTTTAATATTTTATGTAGTATTTTCGGATCTTAACTCTAGCCTGTTTTAAAACAATCTTAGAAAAGGTACTTAAAAGAAAAAACAATAAAAATAAGTACAGGAAAAGCATGTAACCTTTTTTATATGTAACAGTATATATAAATAATAAAACACACATACAACAAATAATTGTGATAATGATAATCACTTTTATCCTGCTGGATCATAGTCACTATTGAAGAATTATAGCAGTGAGTAACTTCAAGCACACAGTATTTAAACTGCTGGTATGAAATCATGTTGTACTACATTACAATCTTAGTTGCTATGTTGGGAATTCTTTATTTTTCATGGATTGCAGAAAAAAGTAACTTTGAAACAAAGACCAACTTTGAATTAGTATATCATTCATACTTCATACTTGTATTTTACGCTTTCAAGACAGTGTTAGATTTTGTCACTTTTCTCAGTTCGTCAAAACATTAAACTAAACATTTTTATCCTAAAATGAACATTTAACCCTGCCATATTTTTGCACCTGTCCCAAGTCAGAAGCCTCTGTCCTTTTTAAGTCTTGTATGATTTTTAATTTTAGTTCATTTATATATTTTGAGTTTATTATGACGTCCATTATCACTGTACTAGTACATGCTAAAGCACACCTCCGAGTGTAGGATTTTCTGGGTGTATTGAAGACTCATTGGTGGCCTTTGGCTGTTTTCTGCTCTTTGACACATTCACCATTTCCATTCTCAATATTATTATCTATGATTTTACTGTTAAGATTTAGTAAAAAAAAAAGAAAAGTTATAGAAAGAATTCCTCTGCTTGACATGAATGAACAAAAATTCTGCTAATTTTGTCAATAATTTGAGTATTAAAATTGATCAATTTTAGGGATGAGTTTTAAACTTTAATATATAAAATTTTGGAAAATCATTCTTTTAGGTTAAATCTGTGACAAAGAAAGAAAATGGATTACTTGACCTTGAACTAAATACAGGTGACAAGATGACAGATGTGGACTGTTTACTGTGGGCAGTGGGAAGAGTTCCACTATCAGAAAATATAGGCTTAGAAAAATTAGTAAGTATTGGTTTGATTTTATTTAACAAGATTATAAAACCAATTGAAGAACTTCATAATAACCTTCTCCATTTAATAATTGAATGTATTTTATACAATTTCATTCTTTAAAGAAATACCAAATATTTGTGTTTTTCAGAATCAATTTTTCAACTTACAGGTAGTCATTTAAGGGGAAATAACTCTTTTACTAAAAAAAATTATAGCTACTAGACTGATAGGGAAATTTGAAATTTTTACTGTAGTAAGAAAACAAGATGGGAGCACCATTTTTTCTTTTTATTTACTTAAAACACGTTATAAAACCTATCTTCTCGTATTTTATTTCAAAATTCTATCTCATAAATTTCATGTTGACATGTTGAACAATCTAAGCAAATTTGGGCAATTAGCTTCAAAAAGAGCAGTATGACTCATACTTTTTATTATATTTTTGAAAAAAGCAGACTAAAATCTTTATTTTGCCAAACTGTAAGAAAAATCTATCTGAAGAAATATATACGGATGATTTACCTTGAGGTTTAAACTTTAACTGTTTTATTCAGAATTAGTTTTTGCTCTTTCAGTGACATTTTAAACATGTTAAATATAAATCCTGAAATATCAAGCAATGGATGGTATAAAGCAAATAAAAATCTATGTGATCTTTGGATTATGCTTAACCTTCATGACAAATTTAAAGTTATTTACAGAAAGACAATATCAGGGCCGTAGCGTAATGGAGGCAACTGAGGCAAATGCCTCACTTTTGAAAAGACGACCAAACTTTAGAAGTGTCATTTTTTTTTTGCTATAAGTATGCAGGCTTATTCCTTGGTTTATTTTATGATCAGATAATGCTATAGTTACCAATGTTTACACTATCAACTCACTGAACAACAAATGATAATCGATAAAATAATTCATTGACAAAAAATATAATAATTATTTATGATTAGTTTAAACAAAATCATGAAGCGCCTTTTCTATGGAAGTCTTTAATGTATAACTTTAAGGCAATTCATGATTTTCATTTATCTTTAATAAAAGTATCAAATATATTTTTGGTATAGTTTGAAAATATTTTTTTTCATGTTTCTTTTTCTGATTATGATCAGCATTGTCTAGTTGTATGCTAGCATGTTCCATTGTAACATTTCTAGAGCGGTAGGTCGTGGGTTCGAACCCCCGTTGGTCAAACCAATGACTTGAAAATTAGTAGAATAATGTGTCCAGGTAGGTTGACATGTCAGCGGAAAATTTACAGGTAACTTGTGATCACTTGTGACATTAGCACGTCAAAATTCTGGTTAAGTAACGATGTTGGTCTTCTCTGTATCTATTCTAATGATTAAGGATTATGTATTAAAAATAAATACATCTTAATTGATGCTTTTAACATGTTCTCGAAGAGTTAACATGTGAACTTGAAAGGTGGGTAAGAAAGACAGTAGGAATGCTAGATGAAGGAAGCCTCCAGACAGCAATTAAGCTAGCTAACAAAGACTTATACCCAAATGTTTACATAATATTACAAGTATTTTTAACTCTGCCTGTCACATCAGTCTGTTGTGAGAGATCGTTTTCCAGTTTAAGGCGTTTGAAAACCTGGGAACGGGCTACAATGGCTGGTGACAGGCTTTGTGGGCTTGCCCTGCTTCATGTGCATAGGAATGATCCAGTTGACAAAGAACGTGTGTTGAAGCTTTTCGATAGTACAGGTCATAGGAGAATCGGAAAGTTTTGGTTAACCAACAGAGATTAACTTTAATATTGAAACTTGTTTTGTTACTAACTAGGCTAGCTAATAAAAAAAAAACGCATTTCTGTTATATTTTTTTGTTTCTTATTATAAATACATAGACTTCTCCCATAGTAAAGCTGAAATAAGCATCTCCCGTTTCAGGCACCCGAACCCCCCCTAAAAAAATATTTGCCTCGCACCGCTCGACGATTTGCCTCACTCAGCTTGGCCATTTGCCTCTCTTCTTTCGTACCTGCGCTACGACCTTGAATATAGTTTACCTTCATTTAAAAAAAAAAGCCACAGTTGAACACAAACAACCAACAAAGCATTGGAAAAAAGGAAAGAAAGCATAGACAGCTTAAAAAGTTAGAAATAAGGTTTATATAATTACTTGAATATCCTGTCTCTGGTGTTAGATGTCTAACTAAAAATCCTGTTGAAATTAAGTTACTTAAAAGTGAATTTAATGATACAGAAGTACCACATCCTTCTTAAATATATTATAGAGCCTTGACCTCATTTTCATGCTCTGATCTTCAGGTTCAGTTTTCAGGATTTTTTTTTTAGTCCTCATGATCAGTAATTGTCTATTCAAGAAGTAAGTGTCAGTCTGATATGTCATATGGCATTGACCTCATTTTCGTGCCTCAGTGGACAGTTGAGGTTTCAGGATAAGTTAAGTTATCAGCCTAAGAAAATATACATGTTACCTAACCAATGAGGAGTTTATTTCAGACTGACATGTCGTATTGCCTAGACCTCAATCTCCTGCTCGAATGGTCAAATTTAAGTTTAAAGATTAGGTCTGTATCTAATGAATTATATATCATAGGTTTGAAATATTTGTTCCTGAATTCATTAAATGTACTTATGTACATGTGCACCTAACAGGTTCCAGTTAACTGTGAAATATTGCCATGTGATATAATTCAAATGTTGCAATATCTAAAACAAAGTCAATTATTTTAATTTTATGGGATATTTTACACAGATTTTTACAGATTTACACTATATTTTTATGTTATATTCATTTCTTTTGTTGTTTTGTATTATGTTGTTAAGAATTTGTTTATGTTTCTAACATGTGTTTATTTGATATATTCAAATAATGTTTACCAAAATGTCAATACTTATGATAATTAAAGTATTCCTAAAACATTTCATGAAATATACATGAAGAGAGAAGAATATTTTAACGCTTCAAAGGATTGCATATATGATTAATTTCCTATATCCTCAAGATTTGTTAAATGTGCTACAAATTAATGCAAATTTATTCTGTAATGTTACATGTATGATCATCCTCATCATAGATACAGTGGCGTTTAAAAATATCACATTTACCGGTACTTGGTTTCATTAGTTCTTCTAAAAAACAATGTTCATTGAAGTAATTTTCCTTGTTTTCTTTATCTAATTTCTTTATATTTATAGAAATGAAGTCACTAGATTGTTTTCCCTTCAGACTCAATTTTGGTCAGCTCCCAAAAATTCTTTATGAAAATAAAATCTGTTCTATAAATTTTTAAAAGTAGTTCTTAAGGTTTATGAGATATAATGGGCAGAAAATGAGTAAATACTATTTTTAAATTTTCTCACATTACTGTGGACATAATATTTTTTTCTTGAAGAGAACTTGAAGAGAACTTTTATTATATAAATTTATTTAGTATTGATAGCACACATTTTAAACTTGCATTTATACAATTCAGAACTGAAAAAAACAGGACAATAAATGTAGTTCAAATACAGTACATCTATTTTTATGAAATGTTTGATGTGAATTTATTTTCCTCAAAATGAAGAATTTTGTGAATTTATTCATGATAAATCAAATAGTAAGTTCTGAAATTTTTTCTAAATTTTTCAGGGAATTAAGATGGATAACAAAGGGCATATTGTAGTAGATGAGTTCCAGAATACTACAGGCAGTAAGATATATGCTCTTGGAGATGTATGTGGTAAAGCCTTACTTACACCAGGTAAGCAATAAACATAAAGCGAATTTGATATTTATTTTTAACTACAAACCAGTATATGATACAGAGATTGTTCATTTATTAAGGAATTCTCTGCCCATTCCAACATATGATTTTTCAGGTGCTCTGCAATATACTGCCTCACTGGGTTACAGCTTGATTATAGCATCCACTTCCTGTGATTAACATATATTTCATTTATAAGAAAGGGGTTAGAGGAAACTGGATCATAAGAGGCATATGCTGTTAAAATATTATTCAAAATAAAACAAGAAAATGTATAATAATTATGAAAAAAACATTTAGAAATACAAATTTAAGTGACCACACTTCATTTAGAACCAAAATAGCTGTATAAAATGAAATTTTATTTTTCAGTTGCCATAGCAGCAGGTAGAAAGTTAGCTCACAGACTGTTTGATAACAAATCAGATTGGAAGTTAGACTACACTGATATTCCTACAGTTATATTCTCACATCCACCTAGTGCCACATTGGGTCTTACCCAAGGTAAACTATATTATTGGAAGTTAGACTATACTGATATTCCTACAGTTATATTCTCACATCCACCTAGTGCCACATTGGGTCTTACCCAAGGTAAACTATATTATTGGAAGTTAGACTATACTAATATTCCCACAGTTATATTCTCACATCCACCTAGTGCCACATTGGGTCTTACCCAAGGTAAACTATATTATTGGAAGTTAGACTACACTGATATTCCCACAGTTATATTCTCACATCCACCTAGTGCCACATTGGGTCTTACCCAAGGTAAACTATATTATTGGAAGTTAGACTACACTGATATTCCCACAGTTATATTCTCACATCCACCTAGTGCCACATTGGGTCTTACCCAAGGTAAACTATATTATTAAAGTAAAATAATACAACAACAGTATTATTGTATTCTTTACTGGTAAATTGTCAATTGATGTCAATAGAATGGAAATTCATGCAACTGTCAAACAAGTGAGAGGTTACGCTAGCTATAAATCAACCATTTTGTACATAATGAAAATCCTGTACCAAATCATGGAATATGACAGTTGTTTTCCATTCCTTTGACTTGTTGGAGCTTGATACTACCTTTTGACTTTCCGCTTTGAATTTACCTTTGTTATTTTACTTTTTGCAAAGGATTATTGAACCTCTGAAATTTTAGATGTAGCAAAATAAGAATCTTTTTCATTTATATTTTAAAGCTGAAGCAGAAGAAAAGTATGGTAAAGAAAAGATCAAAGCCTACAAGTCAGAGTTTACACCTATGTATTTTGCTGTTACAACAAGGAAAGAAAAGTGCCATATGAAATTGATTTGTTTGTTACCCGATGAAAAGGTAAGCTAATCATTGATTTTTTCTCTCATTCTCTTAAAAAATGAAAAAAACTCATAATAAAATAAACCAAAATTGACCGCTCTTTTTTATATTTCAATAGTGATTTCTCTTTTCTTTGCAATGCCTAAAGATTTACAATTTACTTAACAAACTGGAAGACTTGCTGAGCTAAGTTCATAGCAAGTACAAATGTTTTCTGTTTTTTTCAAACTATAAAATTCTTTTTTTAGTCCTGTTGATTTCAAATAAAGTCTATGATAGGTAGTCTCTATATTTTTAGAGAAATTAACATTCATAGAATGTGGATCACAAAGCAGATCTAGCAAAGTGTGACTTTGATCATAATTTTAATATTACCATTCACTCATTAGAGAAACTAATAAAAAATGTTATGTCAGAAAACAGCTGACAGTACAAAGGCAAAACAAATAAAATATAAAAGCAAAACAAAACAAAAAAAGATGAAAAGACAAACAACAGTAAAAAAACATTACATTAAAAACTACTGACTGACGGGAACCTGCTGTTCCTTTGCTGGTAATTTGCATTGAGAATTAATTTGATTATCCCTTCTTTTCCATTTAAATATCAATTAGTTTGAATGTTTCAGGTGATTGGGCTACACATGGTAGGACAAGGTGTTGATGAGATGTTACAAGGGTTCTCTGTAGCTGTCAAGATGGGTGCCACAAAAGCTCAATTTGATTCAGCAGTAGCAATCCATCCGACATCATCAGAAGAACTTGTCACCATGAGATAATTTATATCATTGTTAAATACAAATTTAAAATCAGTATAATCTTATGATGAATATATATATATTTTGTTAGATATTTTTTTTATATTATATTGATATTTATATTTGTGTTTATCAGAAATCATCCCTTCAAGTAAACTGAATTTAAATGCCATATTATACAAACAACTATATGAAGTATTCATGTACATGTTTTCTTTTGTTTTGGGTTTTAATAAACTACCTCAGATTTTCCTACGCCAAATATTTAGTAATTGATTAAAATAATTAACATTGGGTCCAACATCAGAGAAATAATTTGTTAAACTTATTGCTGTGTTTGTTTTAGATACCAGTAGCTACATTCATACATTTCTGTGTGAATGTCATGCCCAAAAAATATCTGCAATTTTACATCCATTAGATGTTTTTTGTATATTTTTATGTAACTAAGTATTTATTCATTATTTAATCCTTTATGACCGATTTTTTATCTCATGCTCATCTCATGCTAACATAGATTTAGAAATATCGAAGAAAACTTATTACAGCATACTTTACCTTTATAATATTGTCAATTTGCTGGTAATTAAATACAATTTCTATTTTAGATTTCTATAGAGTAGATATTTTCCTTTCAATTGAGTGCCATATGACAATCTCTATATAAGTTATACTTCTGTAAAGGACAGACTCAGTTTGATTACACTTAGTTGAAAATGATGCACATTTATAATTTATAATTACAGTTTCTCTAACTTTTGTGCTAATTTCACAATTCATGAGCAGTGTGACAAACATATTTCTCATCATTTTGAAATATCTGTTCTCAGCATGTGATTGGTAGAATATTTATTTAGATGTTAATTTTTTTTGATTTGTTCTGAATTTCCTATTGTAACATCATGAAAAAAGGCTACCATGCCTGATGACATCACATATAAAGAACACAAGTTTCTGTAAATCTTTCAAAAGGAAGGTAAAAATCATTAGAGAAACAGATCCCATGTATTATTACATTTCTCAACTCTCAACAGTTAAATTTTTAACTATTTCAAAAGCTCGGCAAGCCTCAAGCTTTAAATATTAAAATGTAACTGTTTCTAGTAGAGAAATATTGTAACACAGTTGTTGGAGTGATGGAATCTATATATCCTGTAGTTGTTTTTTTACAAGAATAAAAGATTATTATGTTATATATTTCATAGTTGAATAACTTATTTTACCTTATAGTTACACCAATTTGAAATCTTTGGTGAATGTGTTTCTATTGCATTCTGTTTAATACTATTTATTTTATTTTCTTATAATGGCCATAAATGTACTGCCCTTATTATTTTATTGCTCTAATGCACACGATTTATGGAATATAGTAGTCTTATCTATCCTCTTACCCAAATTTTATCGTAATGGGTATGATCATTTGCAATCATATTCTCTTGACCATACTAACTGGCAGTTTAATTTGATGATTCTTGTGTAAGTTATTTTATTTTAACAATTGTAAATTGTAATCTATTTTAGTGGATGTAGTGTTTGTTTTTTCATCCCTTTTCGTGTTTTGCATTGGTGTGTCTAGACATAAAGAGTTTAGAATATTCCTTGGTATCTTTCACTTCATTTTTAGCTCAACAGGGCCGAAAGGGCCCCATGTGAGCTTATGCCATCACTTGGCGTCCGTCATCGTCCATTGTCTGTCGTCGTCTGTCATTGTCCTTGTCTGTCGTCGTAAACTATTTAAAAAATCTTCTCCTCTGAAACTACTTGGCCAAATACCTTCAAACTTTAATTAAAGGTTTCTTAGGGTGTCTTGTTTATAAATTGTATCTGAAGTTTTGATCCATCGACAAACATGCATGGCCACCATGGCTAAAAATAGAACATAGGGGTCAAATGCAGTTTTTGGCTTATATCTCAAAAACTAAAGCTTTAAGAGCAAATCTGACTCGGGTAAAATTGTTTAATTTGTCAAGATCTATTAGGCCTGAAATTTTCAGAAGAATCGAGCGACCCATTGTTGGGTTGCTGCCACTAAATTGGTAGTTTTAAGGAAATTTTGCAGTTTTTTGTTATTATCTTGAATATTATTATAGATAGATATAAACGGTAAACAGCAATAATGTTCAGCAAAGTAAGATCTACAAAAAAGTTAATAAGACCATAATTGTCAATTGACCCCTTAAGGAGTTATTGCCCTTTAAAGAAAATTTTACACAATTTGTTCATCAAGTTTGCTAACATTTAAAAATCTTCTCTGAAATACAGGTGAGCGATTCAGGCTCTTGAGAGCCTCTTGTTAGTAAAGCAATGACACATTGTCAACTCCAGTGGGACTCCTAGCAAGAACACATTATCTCTTTCTAGTATTGTTTGTCATTATGAATAATTAACTTTTCTGCCTCTAAGCGGAAAGAAGACAGTAAATTCAATGTTCCATGCAGGAAGAGTGGCACCCTTGCTTTGTGTTAAAGAACTTGTTGGGTGGTTCACATGTGGTTTGTTTCAAATTCATATTTCGGCCCCATCTAGTATACCTTTATCTTCCTGAGACGAATACGAATTTCTTGGTCTTCATTTTCGTCAATCTGATTAAAACCAGATCCTTCACTGAGCTCTGTTATATTAACTTTTCGCTTGTTAAAGATCTGAAAACACCCAGTAGGGCCATACTTGGGTGAATTTTCAATTAACAAATTATTCAAGTAACTCGCTTTCATTTCGATTACATTTTTTACCCCCCCCCCCCCCCCCTCCCCCCCTACATAATTGGATCTATGTCTCAAAAGTTTATGTTCTATAATCATAAAATTTTCATCTTTTTTTTTGGCTAGATAATCGCGAGATTTTTCAATCACAAAACTCTCAGAACTCAGCCTTTAACCAAGAAAATGAACCTTATTTTCTTATACTCAACAGTTTTCTCTATAATGGAATTTGATGTGACTGTCATATAAGTGAGAGGTTTAGCTAGCAATAAAAACCAGGTTCATTCCACCCTTTTCTTCATTAGAAAAAGTCAGGAATATCATAGTTGATATCAATTCGTTTGATGTGTATGTGGTTTTGATTTTGTCGTTTTATTAGAGACTTTTAGTTTTGAATTTTCCTCCGAGTTCAGTATTTTTGTGATATTACTTTTTGACATGGTCCTCTAAGTGACACAGTTGAAATCTCAAATTATTGTCAGATATCTGATGTCCATCTACCGGTATTGTCCGTGTCAATCAATACAGTTCACTTTGATTCTTTCACGGTGGGGAAGTTCTCAAACATCTTTACTAGCTCTGATTATATTTTTGCACCGAAAATAAATGCACTGCAACATCCAGTTTAGTTTTTTATTTTCTAAAATGTAGGTGAAACACAAATTGAAAACTCAAATATTTTAGCCCAAGGGTCCACATAAACCTTAAGCCAGATTAAGTGAAAATACATTGTAATACATTTTTGGGGTGAACATACATACATCTATATGCAAATGAATCTTCAAAATATGAACCAAACAAATTATTTACTCTAAAAGAAGACGAATTTCAAAAGAAACAAAAAATATTGCAGACGTTGGGGAGTTCAATGCACGAACACCAACCAAGGTTGAAGAAGTTGTTTTCGATGTAAACAATATTAATATTTTGATATTCGGGATGATACAGATCATGCTGGAAATATATTTATATATTTTATTTTAAAAGATAAAAATATCTCATTAGAAAAATAAGGTCAATATGAAGGTCATATAAAAGTATCGTTATGGAATGGTAAACTGGAACTATTACTTTAAAGGCGGATATTGTTAAAGTAAGATACAGTGTTTTGCGCTAGGGACAAATCAACATTTACTACAGGATATGGTTTAAATACACCTCGAACACGGCCTAGGTTTCTTTGTTGCGATATCAATGGCTTAAAGCATTTCGTTAAAGAAGCTTTTACATCCAGTTCCTCTAAATATATATTTAAATATTAAAATAGCTTAAACCAATGTCAATAAACGATGTAGTTCGCGTTTGCCAGGTAAAATTCCCTTATATTAAATTGATGCACTGAAATTGAAATTGAAATATAATGATACACACCATTCGCTCTGCTCTACTTTTTGTATGGTAACATGCATAGGCCCGATGAAATTTAGTTTTTTCGTCATTATGTATATGTTATGCATTACCTCATGTTACACTTTTGTGTCTGAGTGTTATTTGATAAATCTTAAAATCTTATTATACATTATTTTGTTATATTCAACCGTAAAATGGTAATTGCATGTGCAGCTGCCTGATCTTTGTTTAAGTATTATTAACATTAAAACTTGAGAAATAATGCTTTTATTATGTAATTAATCGCAATAATCATCATCCCTAAAAACACTTAACAACGACATTTGAAAATCATATGATATCTGATGATAACATTTAATAAGAATGGTATATAGTTATTTAAATGCATGTTTGTCCTATACATGAAAATACTGCATATTACATGTACAAATTTCAATCTGATATAAATATATGAAAAAAATAAACAAATATTGTAAATAGAAATATTTGCACACACAAAGTGCTCTCCTTGGCATGACTACACTTAAACCTGTAATTTGAGCTTTTACTTAACAGATACATACGCCTTTAGTTTTTTCTTTTAAATTGTTTTATATTAGTCATTTGGGGCCTTTTAAAGGTACTTTGCAGTACGAATTTTGCTCATTTTGAAGGCTGTACGATGATCTATAGTTGTTCACTTCTAGTTCATTTGGTCTTTGGTGGAAAATTATGTCATTGGCAATCATTACCACATCTCATTTATTTATATCTATATATGTTTATAAAATCCGTTTTGTCTTAATTTGACTTTTTAGAATTTAAGAGTCTATCCTAAATTGAGGTAAATTAAATGGCCTTACAAATACTTTTCGATCCCTAACATCACTGAAGAGACATTGATTGTCGAAATCCGGATATGGTGTAAAAATTAGCACCTCATATTGTGGTTTACCATCTTAGTCGCAAGTTTATTGTTTTCTACTTGGTATTAAATTAATATAGAGATCCATTTTGTTACACCTTGTGATCAATTTATTTGGCAATCGTCAATTGCAGTCAGCAGGGTTTAAGAACATCAGTTGTTCGACCTGCTATATTTAGACAATTTTACAACGAAATTTGTTACATGCAAATGTATAAAAATTGATGTTTTTTATCCAACGCAATCATAGGTTTGAACGTCGTTTTCAATTTAAATTTGTTTATATTTATTTCGTTTTGGCTTGTATTATATTTTCCCTCTGGTTTATATAATCCGTTCGTCCTAAGAGTCTATCCTAAATTGAGGTAAATTAAATGGCCCTCAAAATACTTTTCGATTCCTAACATCACTTAAGAGACATTAATTGTCGAAATCCGGATATGGTGTAAAAGTTTTTAACTCCTCATGTTATGGTGTACAATCTTTGCCGCAAGTTTATTGTTTTCTACTTGGTATTAAATTAATAAAGAGATCCATTTTGTTAAACCTTGTGATCAATTTACATGTATTTGGCAATCGTCAATGGCAGTCAACTGGGTTTAAGAACATCAGTTGTTCGACCTGCTAGTCAAATTTTTTGTCAAAACATATTTTTTTCACTCTGTTTGGACTTTTGGAAAAAGTTGTTTGTGCTGTATTTAGACACTTCTACAACGAAATTTGTTACAAACACACGTATAAAAAATGCTGTTTTC